>JAODAL010020226.1:0-70021 GCA_025379985.1 Phyllomedusa bahiana | reverse complement strand
TAAAAAAAAAAAAACCCTACGTATTTGGTATTGCTGGAACCAAACCAAACTGCAGAATATAGATAATATCATTTAAACTGAACAGTGAACACCATGAAAACAAAACCTCCACAAATATGGTGTCGGTATGTTTTTTTCACATTTTACTCCACTTAGAATATACTGAAAAAATGAAAAAGAATTATATGGTGCAGTCAATGGCACCATTTAAAAGAACATCTTGCCCCACAAAGAATAAGCCCGCATATTTCTATGTTATTGGAAAAATGAAAAAGTTATTGCTTTTGGAAGGTGGGGAGGAAAAAAATTAAAAGCCAAAAAATTATGACCTGCTGTCAATAGGGGTTAAAGAGAATCTATCAGCTACTTTATGCTGCCCGAACCATGGTCAGCATGAAATAGCTGCAGGTTACATGATCCTACTCGTGTGTTTTATCCCTACACGCTGCGGCGTTTCCGGGTAAACACCCAGTGAAGTTGGGCTGGGTGCAAAGAGGGGTGTCCGATGCGCGAGCTTCTCTCCACCCCTTCAGCCTGACTGACAGCTCTCTCTCTACAGACAAATATGGGAGAAAGCAGGGAGAAGCCTCACATCGGATTCATCTCTTCCAGGCACAGCGGCTTCTCCCCGCACCCAGGAAAACTTCACTGGGTGTTTTACCTGGAAACACCGCTGCATTTCGGGGTAAAACCCACATGGTTAGGATCTGGTGACCTGCAACTATTTCATTCTGTCCGTCGTTCAGGCAGCATAAAGTAGATGGCAGGTTCCCTTTAAGTAGGTGTTTGCAATACCTTTGGACTATTTTTCAGATCGCCTTTGGCTGGATTCATTCTAAACAATTGGCAACTCTGGGAAGCTGGGAGTTGTCCTACCACAAATAATCTTGAAAATCTGCCTTTATTTCTGTTGTTCCATGTAACAAAAAAAAGTGTGAACGATGCCAGAGATTCATGGCTCTTTAATAAAATGTGTCACCTGCCACTGTACTCCAGTCTTACCATACTCACATGACTGCTAAAATGTGATTAATGCAGAACAGGAAGTGTCAGCTTATTGTGAAGTTCAGGGGAAAACAAGGGATTTCTTTTATTATTCAATTGATAGTAACCAGGGAGGCACCAAAAATGTAAGATTTGTTTCATGTAAGAAGTGGATTGAAACAATAGTTCAATATGAAGATAACATTCTATTTAATATATTCAGTGGACACACACAAAGAAGATGCTGCATGGTAGGAACAAGACGCTGACAAAGGAAACAGTATACAGAACAGTCATATATAAATCACACATATGAAAAAATAAATGATCACACCTACTAAACCAACACTACCATCAAGTGTGATTAGAACAGAACACACTGAGCACCTGCAGATCAATCCTACTGTAGCAGATCTGCCTTCAGCTATGCTGCCTGCCTGGGACGTTGATGTAGTCTGATCTCTGAAGTAACATGAAAAGCCTGACTCACGAGTTACTGATATAGGCATTGTAGTTCTGGGGCTTGCTTCATGCTCACTGCTAATACTCCTAAGTAGACATTACAGAACATATATATCCGCTTACTTACCCTGGATGCCAGTCCCAAACAATACAACGTTATATCAACTCTAATCGTAGTAAGAAACTGCCACCTCCCCTGAGCCGAGCAACTTCCTCTTCTGCCGTGCAGCAAAGTTCTCTGCTGCCCCCTTGTGCTGGCAATGCCCAGAGCTATAATGTGCTGGGAATTGCTGTCTAGTGCGCAGTACTAACCGGGAGCAAGAGCCTTGAATACAAAGATATTTTGATCAAAAGATGTTTAAGCTGCCCACGACTTTCAACGTGATCTCAAAATCGGGCAGTCCTACACAATCCTTACCTCTCAATAGAGCCAATTCAAGGCCTCTCACTGGGTCAACCGACCTCCATTATACAGAGAGAAAAAAATAAGAAAAACACACCGACTTGCTAGATGCACTTCGGATGACAGACTGTGAGAGTGGGCGGGTGCAGAAGACAAAAATGCAGGCACCCTTCCTCCCCATATAGGTTAAAATCAACATACACCAAATATTACGTATGGTTCTGCACAAAAAACATTTCTGAAAAAACGTATGCAAACCTGGGTGCCACTGGCAGGGCTGCGGCACACATATATATATATACATGTACACACGCACACCACTGTCAGCGGCACACTACTGCAAAAAGGGCAATACATTACGTGGAAATCCCTAAAGAAGCATTTATGCTATCTATCATACATGAAAAAACTTTGAGATTCTCGGTTCACATATTTTGATCAAAAGATGTTTAAGCTGCCCACGTTTTTTCAGAAATGTTTTTTGTGCAGAACCATACGTTATATTTGGTGTATGTTGATTTTAACCTATATGGGGAGGAAGGGGTGCCTCCATTTTGGGTTTCTGCACCCGCCGACTCTCACAGGCTGTCATAAGAAGTGCAGCTTGCAAGTCTGGTGTGTTTTCTTATTTTTATCTCTCTGTATAATGGAGGTCGGTTGACCCAGTGAGAGGCCTTGAATTGGCTCTATTGAGAGGTAAGGATAGTGTAGGACTGCCCGATTTTGAGATCACGTTGAAAGTCGTGGGCAGCTTCAACATCTTTTGATCAAAATATGTGAACCGAGAATCTCAAAGATTTTTCTTGAATACAAAGATGACTCCAAAATGGCCGGATTATTTATGGCCGGATATTACATATCCGCGCTTTCCCTTCCAGCAACTTCTTTGTGCCAACTGCAGACTGTCCTTACTGGACGCCACTGACTATTTGTTTCATTGCAATAGTTTTTACTTCCCTGCCTTCCAGGAGCAATAGACTTTTTATTTTAATTAATTCTTTTTTCCGTTTATATACACTCACCGGCCACTTTATTAGGTACACCTGCTCGTTAACACTTAATTTCTAATCAGCCAATCACATGGCGGCAACTCAGTGCATTTAGGCATGTAGACATGGTCAAGACAATCTCCTGCAGTTCAAACCGAGCATCAGTATGGGGAAGAAAGGTGATTTGAGTTTCCTTTGAACGTGGCATTGGTTGTTTGGTTGCCAGAAGGGCTGGTTGAGTAATTTCAGAAACTGCTGATCTCCTGGGTTTCACGCACAACCATCGTCAGGGTTTACAGAGAAATGGTCCGAAAAAGAAAAAACATCCCAAATGTAGCGGCAGTCTGTGGGCGGAAATGCTTGTTGATTCCAGAGGTCAAAGGAGAATGGGCAGGGCTGGTTCGAGCTGATAGAAAGGCAACAGTGACTCAAAAGCCACCGTTTCAACCAAGGTAGGCAGAAAAGCAACTCTGAAAAGCACAGTACGGCGAACTTTGAGGCAGATGGGCTACAGCAGCAGAAGACCACACGGGTGCCACTCCTTTCAGCTAAGAACAGGAAACTGAGGCTCCAATTTGCCCAAGCTCATCGAAATTGGACAGTAGAAGATTGGAAAAACGTTGCCTGGTCTGATGAGTCTCGATTTCTGCTGCGACATTTCGGATGTAGGGTCAGAATTTGGCGTCAACAACATGAAAGCATGGATCCATCCTGCCTTGTATCAACGGTTCAGGCTGGTGGTGGTGGTGTCATGGTGTGGGGAATATTTTCTTGGCACTCTTTGGGCCCCTTGGTACCAATTGAGCATCGTTGCAACACCTTGTGGAATCTATGCCACGAAGAATTGAGGCAGTTCTGAAGGCAAAAGGGGGTCCAACCCGTTACTAGCATGGTGTACCTAATAAAGTGGCCGGTGAGTGTAGCTGTATTAAGGTGGCGCCATTTCAGGATAAATGTAACTTTTTGATTAATTTTAAAGAGAACCTGTCATCTACTTTATGCTGCCCGAACGATGGCAGCATGAAATAGCTGCAGGTTACCCGGTCCTAACCCTGTATGTTTTACCCCACAAAACGCCCAGTGAAGTTGTCACGGTGCGCTGTGCCCGGAGGAGACAGCAGTCTCCCTATAGACAAACATTGGGAGAGAGCAGTCAGTCAAGCTGAGGGGGCAGGGAGAAGCCACACATCAGACCAGGCACAGCGGCTTCTGCCCGCAACCCGGGACAACTTCAACTTTACCCCACAACGTTTCAGGGTAAAACTCACAGGGTTAGGATCGGGGAGCCTGCAGCTATGTCTTGCTGCCTGTTGTTCAGGCAACATAAAGTAGATGACAGGTTCCCTTTAACTTTTGAGGAGGTGAAGCTACAGAAAAAGAAAGGAATAGAGGAATGAAGGTCAACAAGGAAACTAGTGAGATTTGCTTGAATACTTCTCCCCCTTTTTTTTCCTATCTAGTCACTACTGTAAATCTCAAGGCCCTTTCTGTATATGAGACCAAAATGTATTTTGTAGTCGGTTAAAAAGTTTGTCTTGTCCAGCAAAAAAACAAGCCCCCACATATCTATGTAGATGAAAACATTTCAAAAATTATGGCTCTTAAAAGCCAGGGAGAAAAAACATACAAACCGAAAAATTATGGTCAACTGTCATGAAGGGGGTAAATAAATACATTTGTAAAGACATTTACAGACACCGCAATTATGTTTACCTATTTTTATGTTATTGTAAAATAGGAAAAGGTGGGTATTTTTAACTGTTTTTTACATATTTTTAAGGTTTTTTTTGTTTCTTTTTACTTGTAGTCCCTCCAGGGTACTTGATCACTAGGAGTCTCAATCACTTGCACACTCATTTGCAATGCTAATATATCGCAGACTAGCGTACAATCATGGATTTCCTATTACACTCAGCCTCAGATAGGGTGCAATGCACCCGTGGGCATCTTTTTTTATCATTATTCTTTTTCCCGTTTTTTGGCTCCGAGTGCCTCCCCTTACCACCATGAATCGGCCACGGGGGATAGAGGGTGTCGGCTTAGAAGACGACTCTCCCTACTGCCGCTTCATTATAACAGCATCAGGAGCTGATGCTGTCATGTAACAGCGCAGTCCCGAAGCACTGTTGGGAACAGAGCACACAACTGAAGAGCGGAAGCTGCTGGGAGTAGAAAGAGAGAAGCAGTGATGCCCCTCTGTTTCTCTTTAGTTGCAACCATCGGCATGAAGAACAGAAGACTCCCCGCTCTTCTAGACTTGTAAGTGACTCCATGGGGGAAACGGCAAAGGGCGTTTATCGCGAGGGGGATGTTAGGAGGGAGCGGCTAAGGGAGTTTAGGAGGATGGAAGAATGGAGGGTGGTGTGGGGGGGCGGGGTAGCGAAAGGGGGGAAGTTAGAGAGGGAAGAGGAAGAGTAGAGAGCTGTGGTTGTTAGAAAGGGGAGAAGGAGTAGAGAGATATGTGGGTTAGGAAGAGGAGGAGTAGAGAGATGGGTGTTAAGAAGGGGTGACAGGTGGGGTGGATTGGTTTATGTGGGGTTTGGGAGATTTGTGGGCTAACACAAGAAAAACAGAAATATGGCCATGAGTGAGTGAGTATGGCCATATTTCTGTTTTTCTTCTGAGTAATTTTTTTCCCCTTTTTCTGTATATTTTGTGGGCTAACACAAGCCTTCTGAAAACCATATAAACCAACTCACCCCCACCTGTTACCTCACAAGCTCCCCAATACCCTAATTAGCCACCCCCACCTCTTACGCCACAAGCCCTCATCACCCCTGTAACCTAACCCATCCCCATCTGTTACCACAAAAGCCCTCCAATAACCCTGTAACCTAACCCACCCAGGGCCATTTTTTCCATTGTGCACACTAGGTAGTTGCCCGGGGGCCCCACAAGTATGGGGGCCCCAGGTGGTATATGTATGCCCCAGGAATTTAACTGTTTGTGTGTTTTGAGGATTTGGAAACAGTTAAAACCAGGGTGATGAAGGGAACCAAAGACTCCCTGCTCTGCCAGTTAGTGTTTGGGGGTGACTAGCGGCATGGTTTAGTGTGATGTCATGTCTTTGGGCAGGGCCCATTGCAGTGTTATGCCCAGGCCCCAAATGCTGTTAAGACACCTCTGAACCCACCCCCACCTGTTATCCCACAAACCCCCCAATAACCCTGTAATCTAACCCACACCCATCTATTATCCCACAATACCCCTGTAACTAAACCCACCACCACCTGTAAGTAACGTGCCAGGTTACTAACAGGTGGGGTGGATTGCTTTATGTGGGGTTTTAGGTGTTTGTGGTGTAACAGATGGGGTAGGTTAGGTTACAAGAGTGTTAGGGGATTGTAAGGTAACAGGTGGGGGTGTAGGTGGGCTGGGTTACGGGGGCCTTCGAAGCTTATGGGGTAACAGGTGGGGTGGGTTATGGGAGTGTTGGGGGGCTTGTTGGGTAAAAGGTGGAGCTTGGTTGGGTTACGGGGAGTTTGGGGGCTTGCAGGGTGACAGGTGGAGGTGAGTTTGGGTTATAGGGATAGGAGTGGGTTGCATATTGTGTAGGTGCCAGGCAGCACAGCAGAATTTTTGTGGGTGAGGAGGGCAAGAGAAGAGGTAGAGGCCACAGTTCATGGGCACAGTCCTGGGGGAGTTGGGGACCATGCAGGGATTGTGCTGCAGCTGCGGTCTCTGCCCCTTCTCCCGCCCCATCACCCACAACAATTGTGTTATGTAGCCTAGCGCCCACACAGTACACACCTGACATCTATCCCCATAACCCACCTTTAACCCCACCAGCACCCCTCGCCCAGATAGATGGCAGGTGTATACTGTGTACGCGCTAGGCCACACAGCACAATTGTTGCTGGTGAGGGAGTAGAAGGGGTAGAGACCACAGTTCATGGGCACAGTCCCAGGAGGGGTTGGAGAGCATCTGGAGACTCCCCAGAAATTGTGCTGCAGAACCTGCCATCTATCTGGGCTAAGGGTATTTGTGGGGTTAAAGGTGGGTTTGGGTTATGGGGATAAATGGCAGGCCACACAGCACAGTTGTTGGTGAGGTTGGTGGGAGAAGGGTTAGAGGCCACAGCTGCAGCAAAATTCCTGGGGGGTCTCCAGCCCCCCTTCCATCCCACTTTACATCTCCCCTGGGATTGTGCCCATAACTGTGGTCTCTACCCCTTCACCCACAGAAACTGTGTTGTGCGGCCTAGCGTCTACACAATATACACCTGTCTTCTATCCCCAAACCCATCTTTAACCCCACAAGCACCTCTTGCCCAGACAGATGGCAGGTTTATATTCTGCAGGGGCAAGGCCTCACAGTGCAGTTGTTGTGGGTAAGGAGGGCAGGAGAAGGGGTAGAGGCCACAGTTTATGGACAAATCCTTGGGGGCTGGGGATCTCCCAGGGTTTGTGCCGCTGCTGCGGCCTCTGCCCCTTCTGCTCCCCTCACCCACAATAATGGTGCTGTGCTGCTTAGCTGCTTAGCACCATCACAATATACAATTACCATATCCCAAACCCACCTTTAACCCCGCAAGCACTCCTAACCCAGATATTGGGGGTTGTATATTGTATTAGTGCTAAGCCACACAATACAGTTGCAAAGGGGAGGATAGTTGGAGAGGGAGTAGAGGCCACAGCTCATTGGCACAGCCCCAAATGGTTAGAAAGCCCCAGGGATTGTGCTGCGGCTGTGGCCTTTACCACTCTGGATTATATTGTGTGGTCTGAACTCTGTCCCCTGCACTTCCTGCAGATCAGCCTCACTCATGATCTTCAGAGAGAGCAAGGGATAAAATTGAATGCTGTCATCTTTTTAGTAGTGTTTTTTTTATGTTTTTTTAAACATATTTTATTAGGTACTCTAGACATTGTGCATAAAAAACATATACTTACAAACTGTATAAAGGTAACATATAGCTGCTGTCTAAAATACCAATATTTTGTAGATATATAAGAACATCAAGGCGTGATCAATATAATAAAGACATTAAATCAAACAATTAAATTGCCTGTTTGTCCCTTTTCTAGTTCTTGTTATTTTTAACAGATTCACAATAAATAAAACATCAAATAAAGTAGTGTCAATAACATTAAGACATGTTTCAATATCAAACCTTAACAACAACAGCCATGAATGAGATATCTTTATCATGTCCCAATAATGATTAGAAACTGAACCGCAAAGCCAAAAACCCCTTCTCTAATAAGGAATTTCCCTGGGGACAGTAGGGCGTTCCATTGAACTCGCCTCACCGCACTTTGGGCACTATGCTCCCATATTGGTGGATACTGTGAAATTTGCCAGGGAACTCCAAATCTTTTCCTTAGCTCCTTCCAGGTTGCTATGGTGTCTCTTACAAGGATCGACTGCTTCACTAATGGAGGAGTGTTGGCCAGCCGTAAATGCAGCAAGCTTGTTAACCTTGCATTAGCCAGACTCTCCTCCATTTCCCAGTCTGAATAGAAGTTAGTTTTATGTATCCAATCCAGAATGTGTCTTGTAAGACATGCTATGTTGTAACTTCTCAAAGTAGGTAAATTTAATCCTACATCGGATTTGTTAGACTGCAATTTTGCAATTACAATTCTTGGTCTTTTACCATTCCATATAAAGTTGGAGACCATTGTATTATAATTATTTACTTCCACATGACGAAGAAAGATAGGTATAGTAGGCGAGCGAAAGATACCATTTTAATAAGGTGTACATGTCCCAGCAGAGACAAAGGAAGATCCCGCCAATGTTACAGTTCCTTTTGTATTTTTTCAAATAAATGGGGGTAATTTAATTTATAAACTGAAGAGGGTGAGTGGCCTATCTTAATTCCCAAATGTTTAATATATTCACTTGCTATCTTGATTCCCGTTGCTCTAACCTCAGCCGAGGCTCTCGCTGTCTGACCCTCTATCCACAATAGTTCACATTTGTCCTGATTTATGTGGTAGCCTGAGAAGGAACCAAAGCGTTTGAGCATTTTTAAGACGCTTTGAAGTTGCAAGCCCGGAGCGCTCATGAACAGGAGCACATCGTCCGCAAAAGCGGTTAACTTTAGCTCTCTTTCCTATCTTTATGACCTCGTAAACTTGGGATTGTTCCAAAGTTTGCAATAGTGGTTCTAATGTTAAGTTGGAAAATAAGGGTGATAAAGGGCACCCTTGTCTCGTGCCTTTCTGCAGATTAAAGGTATCTGATCTAATGCCAAGGGTATAAACAGCCGCTCTATAATTTCTGTATAGTGTCGAGATAAAATTACATATTTCCCCTTTTATCCCAAACTTGTCTAATACCATGTCCATCCAGCACCATCGGACACTGTCAAAAGCTTTTTCTGTGTCTAAAGACACTAGTGCCTTAGGTGATGCTGATATTTCATTGTGCGCATCCATTGCTCCTAGAACCTTTCTGATGTTAATTATAGCCGCTCTCCCCTTTACAAAGCCAACTTGTGCCCGGCCTATTAAGTCAGGCAATAGAAGTGCCAGTCTATTGGCCATGATCTTAGAAACAAGTTTTATGTCCAGACTGATAAGCAAAATTGGTCTATAAGATTCTACTTTTGTTAGATCCCTTCCTGGCTTTGGCAATACTTTGATGAATGATAGTTTTGCGTCATCGGAAATACCCTCTCCTTTTAGCAAAGTCAACAAATATTGGGCTAGGATGGTAATATCTGGACCTAGAAAACTACAAAGCTACACTTACAGCTCAATGGCTGAGAGATAGACGGAGTCCATGCAGCAGGCGTCTCTGGCCCATTTGCTGCATGGAAAAGCTA
Organism: Phyllomedusa bahiana; assembly: GCA_025379985.1. NCBI lineage: Eukaryota > Metazoa > Chordata > Amphibia > Anura > Hylidae > Phyllomedusa > Phyllomedusa bahiana. The sequence continues at coordinate 60,407 of JAODAL010020226.1, read as the reverse complement.
TAACAGGTCATTAATGAGCAGGTGCTCTAGATGCCAGTTCACAACAGGATGCAAAAAGCCACAGCAAAACACGTAGGGAGACTGCACAAAATGTAACAAAACCGATAAAAATTGCATATAGATAAGGCGATACAAAGGGTAAAGCCAGTTGTACAGTTACACCATGTTGGTTTACAGCCAATATCGCCCATAATATTCAAATGGGCAGGCTGTCCAGCACTTAAAAGGTGTCCTGCACAAAATACTTGTACCCTAAGCTCCCCAGTATTTTAGGGCCAAAAAGTGATAACATACTGGAAAAATATCAAATGTGAGGTATTAGTTGATACTGTAGCTACGGTACACAAGCTCGCAAGCCCCGGCAAGACTCCTCATTTCTTGCGAGTCCCTACACTATTCAAAAACAAAACCACAGAAAAAATGGGACATAAATCTCTAGAAAACTACAAAGCTACACTTACAGCTCAATGGCTGAGAGATATACTGAGTCCATGCAGCAGGCGTCTCTGGCCCATATGCTGCATGGAAAAGATATAACAGGTGCCGGTCTGATAACTGATTCCAGCCCAAAAAAACGTACAGCAAAGTGTGCGGAAGACATTAGATGGTATGGTTTTTTGTGCGAGAAGCATTTGTAACTGATTCCAGCCCAAAAAACCGTACAGCAAAGTGTGTGGAAGACAATAGATGGTTTGGTTTTTTGTGCGAGAAGCAGTTGTAACTTATTCCAGCACAAAAAAACGTCCAGCAAAGTGTGTGGAAGACAATAGATGGTATGGTTTTTTGTGCGAGAAGCAGTTGTAACTGATTCCAGCCCAAAAAAACGGAAAGCAAAGTGTGTGAAAGACAATAGATGGTATTTTTTTTGTGCGAGAAGCAGTTGTAACTGATTCCAGCCCAAAAAAACGGAAAGCAAAGTGTGTGGAAGACAATAGACGGTATGGTTTTTTGTGCAAGAAGCAGTTGCAACTGATTCCATCCAAAAAAAACGGATAGCAAAGTGTGTGTAAGACAATAGATGGTATGGTTTTTTTGGGTGAGAAGCAGTTGTAACTGATTCCAGCACAAAAAAACGTCCAGCAAAGTTTGTGGAAGACAATAGATGGTTTGTTTTTTGTGTGAGAAGCAGTTGTAACTGATTCCAGCACAAAAAAATGTACAGCAAAGTGTGTGGAAGACAATAGATGGTATGGTTTTTTGTGCGAGAAGCAGTTGTAACTGTTCCAGCCCAAAAAAACGGAAAGCAAAGTGTGTGAAAGACAATAGATGGTATTTTTTTTTGTGCGAGAAGCAGTTGTAACTGATTCCAGCCCAAAAAAACGGAAAGCAAAGTGTGTGGAAGACAATAGATGGTATGGTTTTTTTGTGCGAGAAGCAGTTGTACCTGATTCCAGCACAAAAAACGTCCAGCTTATTTTGTTTCAACCCTTTTTTTTTTTTTTTACCTGGATGCAGTTATAACTGAATCAAGTTCAAAAAAAGTTTGGAATATTACTTACCGCAACGTAATCAGCAGTTGTTCCAATGGAGAGATGGATGTCCTCATGTTGGTGTCCTCCCTTTGGATTGCTGGTCCAACAATTTCCAACAAGTGGTCAAAGGCCTCTGGGGACATGCGGACATAGTCCTGTAACTTTGGCGAAAAGCTGTGGGGAAAATAACAATTGTAGGCATTTTTCACATAGCGCATTACCTTAAATATGCAATACTTATTACAATGTTAAGTTTACACATATTCAAACTAAAAATAATAAAAACATGTAATGTAGTACTGTGTAGTGGAAAGGCAAAATTTGCATACATCCTGAGGTCGCCATAGAGTTTTCCTATGTGGCCTCTTTCATAGCGAAGTTAATGGGGTGAACCCAATAGGTCCGGCGCCTGAGAGGTTCCATTCTTTTCTAAGTGAAACAATGACAAAGAAGAATTAGGGAAACACAATTTTAATCTTTACAATTGCAAAAAAAAAATGTCTAGCTTTTCCCTTGCATTACATTTCCGTATATGTTTTTTATAAACACCCTTCCAACACTGGCAATAAATTTACTGTCAAATATCTAAAAAGGCTCTGTCCCTAATCAATAAGTCAATGCGAAAGTATTCATCAAATAATCCCTACATCCAGCACAGTATCAGCGACACTACACAAGCGGGAATTGAGTTAAATAACAATTTCAAAGCCAAGGTCCAAAACCATTACATAATCAAGATCTGGGCAAGCCAAAATTTCAAAGACAATCTGTCCCATCAGTACACAATCACTAACAATGCAATAGCACTTATCAGGAATGCACTGGAAAAATTCCCAAAACATTACTATAAGCATTTCTAAACATCGGTCAATAACCGATCAATAATCAATAACTTAATAATATGAAATAGCAAACAAAATCCAGTACAACAGCACACAAAATAATTTACAATGCAAAAGTGCTAAATCCTAAATGCAAATAAAAAAATCAAAGCACATTGCTACTTGCATTTTGAAACAAAGGTGAATAACCAATCAATACTGTACAAGACAAACTAGCTAATGGAATCAATTACAACTGCGCACAATAATTTAAAATGCAATAGTGCTCAATCCAAAATTCTATACCAAAAAACATATCACATTACTACATGCACTTCCAAACAAAGGTCAATAACCCATCAATAAGCAGTAACTGTACAAGACAAACTATGTAATGTAAACATTCCAACAGCATACAATAATTTAAAATGCAACAGAGGTAAACCCTCAATGCAATCCTAATATACCAAACACATAGCTTAATGCATTTCAAATCATTGGCCTATAACCAATCAATGTACAAGACAAAATCGCAAAGGATATCCATACCAACAGTACACGATCATTTAAAATCAAAAGTAAACACATAATACTTGTCCCCACCAATTTTTCCCCTAAAGAGCGAACTTGCCTGCTTTAAATTTGAACTATATAGCGTTTTTGGCATGCAAAGGTATGCTCTATAAAACGCTGTGTGAACCCATCCTGTAAACTTTTTCGGGTGTAATTGCAGGGCGCATTTCAGCTTATCTTTATTATATTTCAATTAGCATGAAATGCGCACAATTATGGTAATTCATCGCTCTCATAAAGAGCAACAAATTATGTCCATATCAATCCACAATACACAGAAATTGAACACAGATTGACACAGAAGTTAGATGCTTTAACACAACAGCCCACCCTCTAAACTATCTGGTGGTAGAAGTATAGGCAGAATATGTTATACTTCTAGCACCCCTTATATTGTGGCACAGTGTGAGCCAGTGTGAGCCACATATGACATGTAACAGACATACATTAAATGTAACAGACATACATAACAGACAGACATAGATACATACATACATTACATGTAACATACATAAATAACATCCACAGTGCCTCCATAACAGTGACATCCACAGTGCTCCCATAACAGTGACATCCACAGTGCCCCATAACAGTGACATCCACAGTGCCCCCATAACAGTGACATCCACAGTGCCCCCATAACAGTGATATCCACAGTGCCCCCCATAACAGTGACATCCACAGTGCCCCCCATAACAGTGACATCCACAGTGCCCCCATAACAGTGATAGCCAAAGTGTCCCCATAACAGTGACATCCATATTGCCACCATACCAGAGACATTCATATGTCCCCCATAACAGTGATATCCACAGTGCCCCCATAACAGAGACATCCACAGTGTCCCCATATTAGTGACAGCTTTATTCCCCCCATAACAGTGACATCCATGTGAGTTGCAGAGGATTATTGGGCATGTGGCCCTTTAATTTTCTGCCGTTACCAGAGATACATAACAGAAAGACAGACAGACAGACATCACATGTAACATACATACATAACATACAGACAGACATACATACAGACATTACATACAGACATATGACATACATGACATCACTTTCACATTACAAAGAGCGGTTACTTACCCTCCTCTCCTGCCGAGAGGAGGGTAAGCTGAAGAAACGCTGACATCTCCGCGTCAGTGAAGTTGATAGTGCTTGGAAGTGGATCCATTTTCCCAGCAATCCAGTGAAATCCAGTAATCCAGAAATTGTAGAAATTCCAGAAATCCCAGAAATTCAGGAACACAATATTCACAAAACACTCTCAGTAATCCAGGGCAAACTGGCATAGAAAGTTGAAATCTGGGTGTCTTTTATATGATACATGGGTGGAGATTATTTAATACATTATCCAATTATTGTCTTTTATTTATATTTTTTAGGGGAGGGACAGGTTCCATTTAGCTTGTAATCGGTTGACTTGAAAATAAATTAATCTCTTCAAAGAAAAATATGGGTGCTGATAGGTCACTTTGAAAAATAATAGGGGGTTTATTGGCTGTCTAGCTTTAAATACGTCTCGAAAATCCGGCCACAAATACAAAAACAATACGAGAGCAATAAGCGAACTTTCGCGAGCTATTAACCACCAGATTTCCATGCACAGCTCTAGACAGAATGCAGCCGTGTTTGCGGAACGTAAATACGGCAGCAAATCTGTCCCGAAATAAGCCGTGTGAACATAGCCTAATACTAAAGATAATCCGTAACTATCTGTCACAGTACAGTGCGTGAAATACTTCCAAACATGGTTATATCACATATTATTGTTTTGCTGGACCTTTCTCCTCACTGGGCGGAGCTGCAGTTGCTAGGCGTGCTGCATGACAACTACATTTCCCACAACAACCACTTCCTCCTAGCTGAGCTGTAAATTCTATATACTATATTCGCACCATATATATATACCTATATATATATATCATACTTGCCAACTTTTGAAAGTGGGAAAGTGTGAGATTTGAAGTGGCAGCGCATGTGGAAAATTTGCATGACCACACCCATCTTGTTAGTGAGCCACGCCTCCTTCTAAAAAGCTACACCCACTCCACCTAACTGTGTAATGACTCTGGAAGAAAGTTAAATTAGGGTTTTGGCGTCACCCAGCTTTCCTGGACATTGGCTAGTCTATTCAGCATACAGAAGAGCTGGGAGATACCGCCAAACTATGCCTGAACCTAAACCATTACATTACAATCAATATTTCTACCATACAGTTACCATACAGTGGTAGACACCTTTAGCCAGGTTGTTGACCCCTTATAGCCAGGTAGATTCCCCCTTATAGCCAGGTAGATGCCCCCTATAGCAGGTAGCTACCCCTCTAGCCAGATTGTTGCCCCCACTAGCCAGGTAGTTTCCCCTTACAGCCAGGTAGTTGCCCCCACTAGATAGGTAGTTGCCTCCACCAGCCAGATAGATGCCCCCTATAGCCAGGTAGTGCCCCTGTAGCCAGGTAGATGCCCCTTTATAGCCAGGTAGTGCCCCCTATAGCCAGGTAGTGCCCCTATAGCCAGGTAGTGCCTACTATAGCCAGGTAGTGCCCCCTTATAGCTAGGTAGTGCTCCCCAATAGCCAGATAGTGCCCCTATAGCCAGGTAGTGCCCCTATAGCCAGGTAGTGCCCCTATAGCCAGGTAGTGCCCCCTTGTAGCCAGGTAGTTTCCCCTTATAGCCAGGTAGTGCTCCCTATAGCCAGGTAGTGCCCCCCTATAGCCAGGTAGTGCCCGCTATAGTTAATAAAAATAAAATAATAAAAACTACTTTGTGTGTACAGCCTTCAGTCTTCTTTCTATGCTGCAGAGCTGTCTCTCATACTGCAAGTCTGTCAGACTGACTGAGCATAGCACATGGCTAGCTATGTCAATCAGCATAACCAGTCTGAGCAGAACACATGGCCAGCTATGTCAGTCAGCATAACCAGGAAGTAACTCAGAGTCTCTCTTACTTCTTATAGGACTATTTTCTGCTGAGGAAGTAGCATGGCAGCCATTTTGTTCTTCTATAATGATTCTCCCTTGGACAAAACAAGCAGACTTTTCTAATTAAAGATATTTAGGATTTTTTCAGTAAGACATATAGTTTATGTGTTTAGTTTTTTTCATCTTTTCCCAGAGAACCCCTTTAAGGAGGTTATAGTATTTGGCTTGCCCTGTGGTCACATCAAAATAGGCTTTTTGTGGCTCCCCAATCAAATAAGATGCCATAACCTCAGTCTATACAGCAGCATGCAGTTTCTTTCTTTCCATAATTCTCAAGAACCGCCAGATAAGCCTCTATGTCATCATCTGGGATAATGTTTTGCAAGGAATTTTGCAGTGCCTTTTTTACATATAAAGACCCAGACAATTTTTCCATTCACTTTCCATACACTTTCCGCAGAAGCTTTAGAAGTAAAGTAAACAAAAGCAATTAGTCTTCTTTCTTTGTTAGATCAGATGACACTGGCAACAAAAGTGAGTATACCTCTAAGTGAAAATGGACAAATTGTGCCCAAAGTGTAAATATTTTTTGTGACCATCAATAATTTTCAGCACTGCCTTAACTCTTTTACAAATGGAGTTCATTAGAGGTTCACAGGTTGTTGCCACTAGAATCTTTTTACACTCCTCAATGACAATATCATGATGCTGGTGGATGTTAGAAACCTTGCGCTCCTCCACCTTCCATTTGAGGATGCCCCACAGATGCTCAATAGAGTTTAGATCTGGACAAATGCTTGGCCAGTTTAGCACCTTTACCTTCATTTTCTTGAGCACATCAGTCGTGGTCTTGGAGGTGTGTTTGGGGTCATTATCATGTTGAAAAATTGCCCTGTAGCCCATTTTCAGAAGGGATCATGCTCTTCTTCAGGATGAAAAACACCAAGACAGTTAAGAGGCTCTCAAATGAATCGTGCCTCCAAAATACACAATATAAATTAATCCAAAACCTCCCAAAAGAAATTGTGCATTTAAAACATAACTTTTATTATCTAAATGAGGAGTCTAAAATTCACTATCAATAGGCAAACAAAGGGACTAAATACTAATTCTAAGTTGCCCTACTCGCCCTAAAAAAGACCCTATTATCCTAAGTACAGGGAGACAGTCCTAAAAAAGGATGCCCCTGTCCGGAACCTCTCCCTAACATAAACTCACCCTACTTCTAGGGCAAAAGATGTTAAACAAATTCCTAATTTATATATACACAAAAGAAAAAAATCCCAACATATTTCATTGTCCCACACAAATCCTCAGGGGACTGATAGGGGATATATAAACAAAAGTATATACAAATAAATATACAGGCATAGAGGAAACTCCAATTTATTGTCCAGAGGAGTCTTGGGAACACTAGAAAGGGGTAAGGTATCCCCTATGGAGGTCCAAAGTTAATACCTCAGTGGTCAAAGGAGATATGAGAAAGGAGACTATATATTTGTTTGTATATGTCCCCCCAAAAGAAGAAGGAAAGATATCACCTTTCAGTTCCCAATCGAAGGCGCCTAAGGTAGGGCGCTTTATACCAAAAGCCTCATCGCTGTTCACGAGAACCGCTCCGGAACCTGTGTATGCCGGTAATGAGCAGCACGCCATTCTCGGCTTAAGAAGCCGCTCCACTTCCGGTCTCGGCATCACAGGATGTGACGTACCGCGCAGCTCATCCCGTTGCCCGGTGACCGCTTTGGAGGTTAGCATCACGAACAGGTAGGCAGCTGGGCTTCATCAGACCGAGACAGTGACACAGAAGTAAAGAGCAAGTCCTGGCGCTGCCTGGTTTTATTTGCAGGAGAAAACAAAAACACAAGGCCTTAAAGTTCAGGCCAAAAACACAAACAAAAATGCTGGCTCGGCTGAGCTCTACCTATACAGAGTGTTCCTCTCTGTCCTGCACTATTAGACGGTCTTAGCGTGGTTTCCCTCTTGGCAGCAGAGGTCCACAGGAAGACCCACACAAGCCTGCAGGCCCAGGCTTTATAGGCCTAATACCAGCCTCACCTGGGGCGTGGGGGTGGCCACCCACCCTGCTCTTTGACCACTCCAGGAAAAACCGACCCAGACTAAGCGGACTGGAACCGCTATACTAACACTGTGTCAGTAACATAGTGTTACTGACACCTAAGCTGTCGGCCTTCCTTCACCGAGCCCAGGCCTCTCGGTGACACACATCGGTCCAGAGGCTTCCTAACGCCACATAAGACAGAACCCTAGGGGAAAAATACCTTCCCTCTGCGACGTTGCCTGTCACCTCCTCACTTACCCTCCCCCTCTGTTCGAGCTTGTGGGGTCGGACACATTTGGCCACCATACAGTGTGTTCGGGAAAGAGCATCAGCATTACCTTGTAACCTCCCTGCTCTGTGCTCCACTGTAAACTTGAAATTTTGTAAGGTAAGGAACCACCTTGTGACCCTTGCGTTCTTTTCCTTCGCCTGACACATCCAAGTTAACGGAGAGTGATCCGTGATTAATCGGAAGTGTCGGCCCAATAAGTAATATTTAAGGGACTCGAGGGCCCATTTAATGGCCAAGCACTCTCGTTCAATGATGCTGTAGTTTTTCTCAGCATGGGTGAGCTTCCTACTTAGGTAGGTGACAGGATGCTCCTCTCTGTCTATCTCCTGGGAAAGCACTGCACCCAGTCCCACATTAGACGCATACGTCTGCACAATGAACTCCTTTTTAAAGTTGGGAGTTACCAGTACTGGCGTGTCACAAAGGGCCAGCTTTAACACCTGGAACGCCCTCTCTGCCTCGGAGTTCCAAGTGACCATAACGGACACTGTGCCGTGTCAGATCCGTCAGAGGTGCCACTATACTCGCGACGTTCTGAATAAATCGCCGGTTGTAACCCACCATACCTAGAAACACCATCACCGGCCTTTTTGTTGTGGGCTTTTTCCATTCCTGAATAGCTTGAACCTTGTTGATTTGGGGTTTTATAATGCCTCTGCCAATGACATATCCCAAGTACCGGGCTTCCTCCAAACCCAGGGCGCACTTCTTAGGATTCGCTGTTAGCCCCTCTTCTCTCAGGGAATTAAGCACGGCCTGTACCTTGGGTAGGTGGCTGTCCCAGTCCTCGCTAAATATAATGATGTCGTCCAGGTATGCTGACGCATACCGACGATGGGGCTTGAGGATAATATCCATCAACCGCTGAAAGGTTGCCGGAGCCCCATGCAAACCAAAAGGTAAGCAGTTATACTGGTACAGGCTGTTCGGTGTGGCAAAGGCTGTCTTTTCTTTGGCTCCATCAGTAAGGGGAACCTGCCAGTAGCCCTTAGTTAGGTCTAGGGTGGAGAAGTACCTGGCATGACCTAGCCTCTTAATTAGCTCATCTACCCTGGGCATGGGGTAGGCGTCAAATTTTGACACTTCGTTAAGTTTCCGAAAGTCATTGCAGAAGCGTATAGAGCCATCGGGTTTTGGTATCAGCACAACTGGGCTGGACCACTCGCTTCTGGACTCCTCAATAACCCCGAGATCCAACATTTTCTGGACTTCCTCGGATATAGCTCGTCTGCGAGCTTCTGGGACCCGGTACGGTTTCAACTGAACTTTCACCCCTGGATCCGTTACAATGTCATGTTTGATGACATTCGTAAGTCCTGGTAGTTCTGAAAATATATCAGAATTGCGTTGCACGAACTCCCTGGTCTCCTGCTTCTGGGACTTGGACAGAGATTCTGACACACACACCTCGGGAACGACACTACAGGGGGCGCTAACCGCAGCCAGGGTCTCTCGATCCTTCCATGGCTTAATTAGGTTTACGTGGTACAGTTGTTCGGGTTTACGTCTACCGGGCTGGGACACTTTATAGTTTACCTCTCCCACCTTTTCGATTATTTAATAAGGGCCCTGCCATTTTGCAAGGAACCTACTTTCTAGCGTGGGCACCAACACTAATACCCGATCCCCAGGTTTGAAGTTCCTCACTTTGGCGGACCGGTTATAGACCCTGCTTTGGGCCTCTTGTGCCTGCTGTAGATGTTCCCTGACAATGGGCAGCAATTCGTTCCTGCATTAGGGAGATGTGCTCAATAACACTTCTGTAAGGGGTGGACTCGTGCTCCCAAGTCTCCTTGGCTATATCCAGGAGGCCCCGTGGACGTCTACCATAGACCAACTCAAATGGGGAGAACCCCGTTGACGACTGTGGGACCTCACGCACAGAAAACATTAGATATGGCAGCAGAACGTCCCAGTCCTTCCCATCCACTCCAACCACTCTCTTAAGCATATTTTTTAGTGTCTTGTTGAACCTCTCAACAAGGCCATCGGTCTGTGGGTGGTATACCGACGTACGCAAGTGCTTGATGCAAAATAGCTTACACAACTCCTTCATGACTTTCGACATAAAGGGAGTTCCTTGGTCTGTAAGGATTTCCTTCGGGATACCCGTACGGGAAAACATCTGAAATAGTTCCTTTGCAATACCATTGAACGAGGTATTTCGCAAAGGAACTGCCTCTGGGTAACGCGTGCCGTAGTCTAACACCACCAAAATATATTGATAACCCCTGGCGGACTTTACTAGGGGCCTGACCAGATCCATGGCCACCCTTTCAAATGGGATCTCTATGATGGGTAACGGTACAAGGGAACTACGGTAATGCGGCATTGGAGTGGTTAACTGACACTCTGAGCAACACTCACATTCACCTCAACATGGATCCCTGGCCAAAAAAAACATTGGAGGATGCGCTCCTTGGTTTTTTCGGTTCCTAAGTGACCCCCTAGCACGTGCTTGTGCGCAAGGTCCAAGACCATTCGTCGATAGGGCTGGGGTACCACCAGCTGTTCTACAACCTCCCCCCGGACCTTGTCAACGTGGTATAGAAGCTCTTGGTTAACTGCCATGTGGGGAAATTCTGTATCGGCCCCTGGGTATTGGGGCTCCCCATCCACCACCTTAACATTTTCTCTAGCCCTCACTAAGGTGGGGTCTCTAAGCTGGGCGGTTCCGAAATTATCACGGGAGACCTCCAGGTCAGGCATAGCAGCCTCCTCTTCCTGGTCGCCAGTCTCACCTGTGAGCACCTCTAGGGGAAAGTTGTCACCACTCTCTGAGGTCACTCCAACTGCCTGAACCGAAGCCTCTGGGTCAAAGGGTTCAGGATCAACCACAGACACAGCAATATCACGAGCAACTTTAGACGTTACCGGATTGTGCCATAAGCCCCAAAATAAGGTCTCTTCCCAGGATCGCTGTGTGCATTAGGGCCCGTACCACCCCCACTTCATGGGAGATGACCCCACAAGGAGTCTCTAGTTTTACTACAGCGGTAGTGTACTCCTTGGTGTCCCCATGGACGCATAGCACCCCTATTACGCGTCCAGTGAGGGATGTGGGGTCAATCAAGCTGGCGTGCACCAGGGTGACCAGGCTCCCGGAGTCCAACAGAGCAGTTATGGGGTAGCCGTTGACCTTAATGCTACACAGGTGCTGACCAGTCTCTGAGGCAGTCTCTGCGGAACACATGGGTCATGCGAACAGTGACCTCCGACTATCTGAGTCACACTCCATGGGCTCTGCGGTGAGGGGACAGTTTGCGGCCATATGTCCAGGTCCATGACATCGCCAACATAGTATGCGGCCCCGGTCTCCCTGAGACTCTGCCCTGGCCTGGACTGTCCATCTGGGAGATTTCCTTTCCTCCATTGGGCTCCCCTCGGCGCTACCACCCTTTGGGACACTCCTCACCCCCCTGGGATATGGGACAGTCTTACCGGAGACTCCGGACGATTTTCTGTTCCCGGGGTTGGAGCGTCCAGGAGGTACATCCTGTAGCAAGTCCTCCGTAGCCTTGTACCTCTCAACAAGGTTTACGAGGTGCTCGGCATCCCTGGGGTCACCTTGTCCAACCCAGCGCTGAATCTCAGGAGGTAGGCAGCGGATAAACTTGTCGAGGACCACCTTTTCTACCATCTGGGCTGGCGTAGACTCCTCCGGCTGTAGCCATTTTTTCACCAGGTGGACCAGGTCGTACATCTGGGAGCACGCTACCAGCTGGTCAGAATAAATCCAGTTATGCACTCGACGGGCCCGCACCGTGGTGGTCACCCCCAAGCGGGCTAGAATCTCGCTCTTTAACTTAGTGTAGTCCTGAGCATCCTGCTCGACGAGGTCAAAGTACGTTTTCTGGGGCTCCCCAGTTAAAAAGGGCGCCACTACCTCGGCCCACTGAGCCACTGGTAACTTCTCTCGCTCCGCTACCCTCTCAAAGACTCGGAGATAGGCCTCAACATCGTCGGTGAGCATCATCTTCTGCATGGAAGACTGAACCGCGGCGCGGGTGGCGGGAATCAAACTTGGCGTCCACTGTACATTTTGCACCACCGCCAGGACTTGCTCTTGGAGCTACTTGTTAATATATTGCTGCTCTTGAAGGGCGAGGCGGTTAGCCTCTATCAGCAGGGCATTGGTCTCCGCCTGGGCTCTCATAGCCTCGTCATGCACCTTTTGTTGATTTGCAGTCATTAACTGTAGGCTGCTGTTAGCCTGGATCAGCTGCTTCAAAAGTTCGTCCATCTTGGTCGTCTCTGCTTGCTGCGCTGCTGCAGCTTTAACCCAGGACATAGGTTCACAGCACTTTCCAGACACTTTTCAGGGTCTGTTGCCCGTAGCAACGGGTTTTGCGTAACTGCAGCCAATGTCCTTTAAATACGTGTATGTCCCTTTAAGTCTGTTTGCCTGCATCCGAGACACCATATGTGGGGGTTAGCATCACAAACAGGTAGGCAGCAGGGGCTTCAACAGACCTAGACAGTGACACAGAAGTAAAGTTCAAGTCCAGGCGCTGCCTGGGTTTATTTGCAGGAGAAAACAAAACACAAGGCCTTAAAGTTCAGGCCAAAAACACAAACAAAATGCCTGCTCGGCTGAGCTCTACCTATACAGAGCATTCCTCTCTGTCTTGCACTATTAGACGGTCATAGCGTGGTTTCCCTCTTAGGCCCAGGCTTTATAGGCCTAATACCAGCCTCACCTGGGGCGTGGGAGTGGCCACCCACCCTGCTCTTTGACCACTCCAGTAAAAGCCGACCCAGACGGACTGGAACCGCTATACTAGCACTGTGTCAGTAACATAGTGTTACTGACACCTAAGCTGTCGGCCTTCCTTCACCGAGCCCAGGCCTCTCGGTGACACGCATCGGTCCAGAGGCTTCCTAACGCCACATAAGACGGGAAAAATACCTTCCCTCTGCGACGTCGCCTTTCACCTTCTCACACCGCATACACAAGGCTGCCGTCACCACGAAACGTAGGTAGAAAGTCCCGCTACCTAATTGCAGTTCAACTTCAAGGTAAAGAAAAATGGGCTTTGCAATGACAGTTATGATTCAAAGAAATTCAAAGTACTAATTGCCGAATAAGGTAGGTATCCCTATTGAAAGGGATGGGCAGACTGAATATAGCGCCATCTAAGGACAAAACGCCAATTCCAACAAATGGTGTATTCATTTTCATAATGTATTTATTCAAATAAAACAGCAAAAATCCAGCCTATCATTAAGGCCTCGTGGGATGGTAGTCCTCAGTCTAAATATCCACTCCGTTTCTCTCTGCAACAGAGATCTATCCCAGTTGCCTCCTCGGATGGGTGGAGTCACAATATCATTACCCATAAATTTGATGCTCTTAATATCTCCTGCATGATAGTTACAGACATGTTTCGCTATTGGTGTATCTCTACCATTCTTAATGTCATTAATATGTTCTCCAACTCTCCGGCGGAACTCCCGAATAGTTTTTCCAATATATTCCTGTCCACAAGTACATGTGCCCTTATAAATGACACCCTTACTTCTACAATTAATAAAATGGGTAATCTCAAAGTCTTTATTTAGGACATTGCTATGAAAGGTTTTCCCTGTTTGTATAGAATCACACGCTATACAGCAACTACATCTAAAGCAGCCAATTAGTGACTGATTCAACCAAGTTTTTTGTGCATTGGTATTTCTGTAGTGACTATGCACTAAGCGGTCCCGTTAACTCCTGCCCCTCCTGTATGTTATATGGGGGTAGTCTCCTACCACATGTTTTAAATCCTCGTCAAGTTTCAAAATTTCCCAGTTTTTAGAAATGATTTGTCTAATTATGGGGGCTGTTCCATCAAAGTTAGCAATTAGCCTAAATATTTGTTCCTTCTTCTCCACATTAGTCGCTTCCGGGTTAAGAAGAGTAGTACGAGAGCTTCTCAATGCATGTGAATATGCCTCCCTCAAAACCTTATCCAGATACCCCCGACTTTGGAAACGTTCTCTCAAGATTCCTGCTTGTTTTTTGAACTCCACAAGGTTAGAACAGTTTTGTCTTAATCTTAAATATTGTCCCTTTGGAATGCCTCTTTTCAATGGGGTTGGGTGGCAACTGTCCCATTTTAAGAGGGAGTTAGTAGCAGTTGGTTTTTTAAAGATTGTAGTCTCAAGCTCTCCCTCTCCTCCCTTTCTTATTAAAATATCTAGAAAGGGCAGTGCATAACGGTTGATATCATATGTAAACTTCAGGATGTCACAGTTCATGTTGGCATTCATGGTTTCGTCAATGAACTGTAGCTCCCAACAGCCAACAGCACTCATGCAGCCCCAAACCATGACACTCTCACCACCATGCTTAACTATAGGCAAGACACAATTGTCTCTGTATTCCTCACCTGGTTGCCACCATGCACACTTGATAACATGTGAACCAAATAAGTTTATCTTGGTCTCATCAGACCACAGGACATGGTTCCGGTAGTCCATGTCCTTAGTCTGATTCTTTCTGGTATGACACCTTTGCAGACAAATTTGATGCAGTATAGTCTGAGCACTGACAGGCTGATCCCCCACCACTTTAACCTCTGCAACAATCTTGGCAGCACTCATATATCTATTTTGAAAAGACAATCTCTGGATATGACACTGAGCACATGCACTAAACTTATTTGGTCTGAGTAGAACCTGTCTTGTTAAAGCACTATATGGTCTTGGCCACCATGCTGCAGGTAAGTTTCAGGGTGTTGGCAATCTTGTTATAGCCATACCTCCCAAGTGTCCCTATTTTGGAGGGAAAGTTCCTATTTTTAACCCAGGTCCCTCTGTCCCTCTTAGCTCTATAAATGTCCCTCTTTTTCATTTAGGAAACAGATTTGTGTCAATAAACTGAAATAAATCTTGCTTTAAAAGGTATTTTATTGCTTCCTCTAAAAAAAAGTTGGTATTTATGTGTTTGGGCGTGGGTAGAGGTATGACTTGGTGTGATGTCATGTGTATGGGCGTGGTTAGAGGTGTGGCCTGATGTGTCCCTCTTTGCAATCTCTAAAAGTTGGGAGGTATGGTTATAGCCTAGGCATAAACTATCTCTGTAGCAGACATAGCGACTGCTACGGGGCCCACCGTCAGTAGGAGCCCAGCTGGTAATGGACAATAACTTAATGCTCATTGCCGGCAGGGCTCTGTCATAACGTCCATTTGCCTGTCACTAGGGGCCTGTCCGCTTAGTGTCTTGACCAGACAGGCCCCTAGTGACAGGCAACAGTGAAAGTGACATCAGCTCTTAACTGCTGTTAGTGCTGTTCTGACATTTCCCAGGGAGAGAGGTGAATGTGGGTGATAAATGTGTAGGGGAGGGGTTTATGAGTGTTATAGGATAACTGTGAGTGGGGGAGGATAAGGATGTGGGCGGATGAGTGTGTGTGGGGGAGGAGGTGATGAGTGTGAATGTGGTTGGGGGAGGATTAGTGTTTGGGGGGGATTTGTTTGTAAGTGGGTGAAGATAAGTGTGTGAGGGGGATGAGTGTATGTGGGAGAGGAGATTAGTGTGAGTGGGAGAGGATAAGAGTTTGGGGGGGATGAGTGTGTGTGTGGGAGGAGCGGATGAATGTGGGTAGGGGTGGAGGAGGGAGGATAAGTGTGTGTGGCGGAGAAAGGGAGTGGGGGTGTATAAGTGTGTGGGGGATGAATGTGTGTGTGGAGGGAAGAAGGGGGGGGGAAGGATAAGTGTGTGGGGGTGGGAGGAGGGGATGAGTGTGAGTGTGGGAGGATAAGTGTGTGGGGGTGGAAGGAGGGGATGAGTGTGAGTGTCAGTGTCTGTGGGGGAGGATAAGTGTGTGGAGGCATGAGTGTGTGTGGGAGAGGAGAGGATGAGAGTGTGTGGGAGAGGGAGGAGTGTGTGTAGGGAAGGAGGGGATGAGTGTGAGTGGTGGTGAATAAGTGTGTGGGAGGATGAGCGTGTGTTGGGGAGGAAGGGATGAGTGGGGAGGATGTGTGTGGGGGGATGTGTGAGTGGGGGAGGATGGGATAAGTGTGAGTTGGGTTTGTGAGGATGTGTGTGGGGGCATGAGTGTGTATGGGGGAGGATGGGATGGGTGGGGAGGATAAAGGAGTGTGGGGGGGGAAGTTATGAGTGTGGGTGGGGAGGAGGGATAAGTGAATGGAGGTAGGGGAGGACAAGTGTGTGGGGGAGCAGGGGATGAGTGTTAGTGGAGGTGGGGGGAGAATAAGTATGTGGGGGAGGAGAGGATGAGTGTGAGTGAGGGAGGTGGGGATGAGTGTGTTAGAGTAAATATAGCCCAGCTGTCTAGGCCTGAACTGACTCCATTTTGTCTTTTTTTTCTTTGTTCTGCTCTGTCTCATTTCCTGTGTATCCTAGAGATTTTTTTATACTGAAACTTAAAGGGGTTTTGCCACCATGTAAAGTCGACGTGGGATGCTTAGAAATCAAAAGTTTAGCACTTTCCTAATTGCATGTCATTAAAAAAAGTGAAAGGTGCCACAGCTGGAGCCTTGATTACCTTATCACGGTGTCAGCTGGTTGTCATTGGAGCCGACCTGTTCTAAACCTCCTGCCTGCCTGGCCGCATGGTTCTTATCTCTTCCTCTGAAGCCCCCTCGGGAACGAGCAGGTCCTGACACACAGCCTGACAGGCGCAGTAGCTTCCCTGCCCGGCCAGCACAGTCTGTCCGCTCTTCACTTCCCCCCCTCCCTTCTGTTTGCACTGTGCTTGGGGGATGGGCTAGCTCTTCTCCAGAATCTCCTGCTGTCCTCACACTTTTCACACATGGCAGGAGCAGGATCTTTGCCAGTGTCTGTCCTTTTACATTCCTTCACCCTACATTGTAAACTATCTCTGTGCAGGGGCAGTCAGGCTTCTCCTGCTATTTTTCCTCACTGTCCAACACATAAGAGACATAAGAGGTGCTTGCTGTCAGTGAAGGTTGGGTGACTGAGTTGACATCTTTACTTGGATTAATCACCCAATTGTCATTGACAAACAAGCAGCTATCACCCAAGTAAAGATGTCAACTCTATCACCCAACGTTCACTGACAGCAAGCACCTGTTATTTCTCTTAGTGTTTTACACACAAATTACATTGAAAGCAAGCAGGTTTTATTTTTCTTCAAGCGGTGTTGACCCACATTGTACTGACAACAAGCAGAGATCTTTACTCAACTACACGGACAAATGTCAACTTCAAGTAGAGATCTCTGCTTGCTGTCACTGAGATTTGGCTGTAAATAACTAAGTCAGACCTAATAGGGTTGACATCTTTATTTGTATTTTTCACTCAATTGTCACTGACAGGCAAGAAGCTATTATGTCAGCCTTAGATATTTACACCCAAATGTCACTTACAGCAAGCAGAGATCTTTACTTGAAGCTGACATTTGTCCTTGTAGTTCCGTAAAGATCTCTGCCTGTTGTCAGTACAATGTGGGTCAACAGCACTAGAACAGAGGAGTAAAAAATGCTTGCTATCAGAGCAGTCAAGATCTCTGCTTGCTGTCACTGAGATTTGGCTGTAAATCATAGTTGCCAACTTTTGAAACTGAAAAAGCAGGAGATTGTAGAGGGCGGCGCCGCGGCAAAAATTTGCATGGACACGCCCATCTTGTCAGTATGCCACGCCCCTTCAAAAAGCCACACCCACTCCACCTAACTGCATAACGGCTTTGGAAGAAAGCCAGGTAGATGCCCTTATAGCCAGGTAGTAGCCCCCCATAACCAGCTAGTGTCCATTACAGGCCGGTAGATGCCCCCTTGTAGCCAAGTAGATGCCCCCTCTGTACCCAGGTAGAGCCAAATTTGTAGCCAGGTAGTGCCCCCTTTGTTAGCCAGGTAGTGCCCCCATCGTTAGCCAGGTAGTGCCAAATTTGTAGCCAGGTAGATGCCCCCCTTTGTTAGCCAGGTAGATGCCCCCATTGTTTGCCAGGTAGTGCCCCCATTGTTGCCAGGTAGTGCCCCCTCTGTTGCCAGGTAGTGCCCCCATTGTTGCCAGGTAGTGCCCCCATTGTTTGCCAGGTAGTGCCCCCATTGTTAGCCAGGTAGTGCCCCCTCTGTTGCCAGGTAGTGCCCCCATTGTTGCCAGGTAGTGCCCCCATTGTTGCCAGGTAGTGCCCCCATTGTAGCCAGGTAGTGCTCCCATTGTTGCCAGGTAGTGCCCCCATTGTTGCCAGGTAGTGCCCCTATTGTTGCCAGGTAGTGTCCCCATTGTTGCCAGGTAGTGCCCCCATTGTTGCCAGGTAGTGCCCCCATTGTTGCCAGGTAGAGCCCCCATTGTTAGTCAGGTAGTGCCCCCATTGTTAGCCAGGTAGTGCCCCCATTGTTGCCAGGTAGGTCCCCCATTGTAGCCAGGTAGTGCCCCCATTGTTAGCCAGGTAGTGCCCCTCTGTTGCCAGGTAGTGCCCCCTCTGTTGCCAGGTAGACCCCCCATTGTAGCCAGGTAGACCCCCCATTGTAGCCAGGTAGTGCCCCCATTGTTGCCAGGTAGCCCCCCCCCTTGTAGCCAGGTAGTGCCCCCTTATTGTAGTCAGGTAGTTGCCCCCTCTGTTGCCAGGTAGACCCCCCATTGTAGCCAGGTAGTGCCCCCTTATTGTAGTCAGGTAGTGCCCCCTTATTGTAGTCAGGTAGTTGCCCCCTCTGTTGCCAGGTAGACCCCCCCATTGTAGCCAGGTAGTGTCCCCATTGTAGCCAGGTAGAGGCCCCCTTATTGTAGCCAGGTAGATGGCCCCTAAAGCTAATAAAAATAAAATAATAAAAATCACTCACATCACCAGGCTCCTGCAGCGCGGCCCGCTCCGGACGATCTCCTCAGCGACACAGGGGAGTGAGTGCAGCCGCGCGTCACTTCCCCTGCGCTGCTGACCTGTATGTACGGCGCGCACAGGCGCCGGACATACAGGGAGAGGAGGGAGGAGGGAGCGATCCCGCCTGCCTCCTCCCTGCACAGTGACACGCACCGGGCAGGTGAGCGGACGCTGCGGCCGCTTCACCCGCCTGTAGGAGCGGCCCGGCGGCGCAAGAGTAGCGCGCCAGCGCTACTCTTGCTCCGCGGTCATTTAAAGGACCCCCGCCGCCTGCAGGCGGCGGGAGGAAAGCCAACTCCCCCGGGAGGGCGAGGGGGGACCCCAAATAGCGGGACCCCCCCGCCAAAAACGGGAGAGTTGGCATGTATGCTGTAAATAACTAAGTCAGACCTAATATGGTTGACATCTTTATTTGTATTTTTCACTCAATTGTCACTGACAGGCAAGAAGCTATTATGTCAGCCTTAGATATTTACACCCAAATGTCACTTACAGCAAGCAGAGATCTTTACTTGAAGCTGACATTTGTCCTTGTGGTTCCGTAAAGATCTCTGCCTGTTGTCAGTACAATGTAGGTCAACACCACTAGAACAGAGGAGTAAAAAATGCTTGCTTTCAGAGCAGTCAAGATCTCTGCTTGCTGTCACTGAGATTTGGCTGTAAATAACTAAGTCAGACCTAATAGGGTTGACATCTTTATTTGTATTTTTCACTCAATTGTCACTGACAGGCAAGAAGCTATTATGTCAGCCTTAGATATTTACACCCAAATGTCACTTACAGCAAGCAGAGATCTTTACTTGAAGCTGACATTTGTCCTTGTAGTTCCGTAAAGATCTCTGCCTGTTGTCAGTACAATGTGGGTCAACAGCACTAGAACAGAGGAGTAAAAAATGCTTGCTTTCAGAGCAGTCAAGATCTCTGCTTGCTGTCACTGAGATTTGGCTGTAAATAACTAAGTCAGACCTAATAGGGTTGACATCTTTATTTGTATTTTTCACTCAATTGTCACTGACAGGCAAGAAGCTATTATGTCAGCCTTAGATATTTACACCCAAATGTCACTTACAGCAAGCAGAGATCTTTACTTGAAGCTGACATTTGTCCTTGTGGTTCTGTAAAGATCTCTGCCTGTTGTCAGTACAATGTAGGGCAACACCACTAGAACAGAGGAGTAAAAAATGCTTGTTTTCAGAGCAGTCAAGATCTCTGCTTGCTGTCACTGAGATTTGGCTGTAAATAACTAAGTCAGACCTAATAGGGTTGACATCTTTATTTGTATTTTTCACTCAATTGTCACTGACAGGCAAGAAGCTATTATGTCAGCCTTAATATTTACACCCAAATGTCACTTACAGCAAGCAGAGATCTTTACTTGAAGCTGACATTTGTCCTTGTAGTTCCGTAAAGATCTCTGCCTGTTGTCAGTACAATGTGGGTCAACAGCACTAGAACAGAGGAGTACAAAATGCTTGCTATCAGAGCAGTCAAGATCTCTGCTTGCTGTCACTGAGATTTGGCTGTAAATCATAGTTGCCAACTTTTGAAACTGAAAAAGCAGGAGATTGTAGAGGGCGGCGCCGCGGCAAAAATTTGCATGGACACGCCCATCTTGTCAGTATGCCACGCCCCTTCAAAAAGCCACACTCACTCCACCTAACTGCATAACGGCTTTGGAAGAAAGCCAGTTAGATGCCCTTATAGCCAGGTAGTAGCCCCCCATAAACCAGCTAGTGCCCTTACAGGCCGGTAGATGCCCCTTGTAGCCAAGTAGATGCCCCCTCTGTAGCCAGGTAGAGCCAAATTTGTAGCCAGGTAGATGCCCCCCTTTGTTAGCCAGGTAGATGCCCCCCCTTTGTTAGCCAGGTAGTGCCAAATTTGTAGCCAGGTAGATGCCCCCCTTTGTTAGCCAGGTAGATGCCCCCCATTGTTTGCCAGGTAGCGCCCCCATTGTTTGCCAGGTAGTGCCCCCATTGTTAGCCAGGTAGTGCCCCCTCTGTTGCCAGGTAGTTGCCCCCTTTGTTGCCAGGTAGTGCCCCCATTGTTTGCCAGGTAGTGCCCCCATTGTTAGCCAGGTAGTGCCCCCTCTGTTGCCAGGTAGTGCCCCCATTGTTGCCAGGTAGTGCCCCCATTGTTGCCAGGTAGACCCCCCATTGTTGCCAGGTAGTGCCCCCATTGTTGCCAGGTAGACCCCCCATTGTTGCCAGGTAGTGCCCCCATTGTTGCCAGGTAGTGTCCCCATTGTTGCCAGGTAGTGCCCCCATTGTTAGCCAGGTAGTGCCCCCATTGTTAGCCAGGTAGTGCCCCCATTGTTAGCCAGGTAGTGCCCCCATTGTTAGCCAGGTAGTGCCCCCTCTGTTGCCAGGTAGACCCCCCATTGTAGCCAGGTAGTGCCCCCATTGTTAGCCAGGTAGTGCCCCCTCTGTTGCCAGGTAGTGCCCCCTCTGTTGCCAGGTAGACCACCCAGTGTAGCCAGGTAGACCCCCATTGTAGCCAGGTAGTGCCCCCGTTGTAGCCAGGTAGACCCCCATTGTAGCCAGGTAGTGCCCCCTTATTGTAGTCAGGTAGTTGCCCCCTCTGTTGCCAGGTAGACCCCCATTGTAGCCAGGTAATGCCCCCTTATTGTAGTCAGGTCGTGCCCCCTCTGTTACCAGGTAGACCCCCCCATTGTAGCCAGGTAGTGCCCCCATTGTAGCCAGGTAGAGGCCCCCTTATTGTAGCCAGGTAGATGGCCCCTAAAGCTAATAAAAATAAAATAATAAAAATCACTCACATCACCAGGCTCCTGCAGCGCGGCCCGCTCCGGACGATCTCCTCAGCGACGCAGGGGAGTGAGAGCAGCCGCGCGTCACTTCCCCTGTGCTGCTGACCTGTATGTACGGCGCGCACAGGCGCCGGACATACAGGGAGAGGAGGGAGGAGGGAGCGATCCCTCCTGCCTCCTCCCTGCACAGTGACACGCACCGGACGGGTGAGCGGACGCTGCGGCCGCTTCACCCGCCTGTAGGAGCGGCCCGGCGGCGCAAGAGTAGCGCGCCAGCGCTACTCTTGGGCCGCGGTAATTTAAAGGACCCCCGCGCCTGCAGGTGGCGGGATGAATGCCAACTCCCCCGGGAGGGCGGGCGGGGACCCCAAATAGCGGACCCCCCCGCCAAAAAAGGGAGAGTTGGCATGTATGCTGTAAATAATAAGTCAGACCTAATAGGGTTGACATCTTTATTTGTATTTTTCACTCAATTGTCACTGACAGGCAAGAAGCTATTATGTCAGCCTTAGATATTTACACCCAAATGTCACATACAGCAAGCAGAGATCTTTACTTGAAGCTGACATTTGTCCTTGTGGTTCCGTAAAGATCTCTGCCTGTTGTCAGTACAATGTAGGTCAACACCACTAGAACAGAGGAGTAAAAAATGCTTGCTTTCAGAGCAGTCAAGATCTCTGCTTGCTGTCACTGAGATTTGGCTGTAAATAACTAAGTCAGACCTAATAGGGTTGACATCTTTATTTGTATTTTTCACTCAATTGTCACTGACAGGCAGAAGCTATTATGTCAGCCTTAGATATTTACACCAATGTCACATACAGCAAGCAGAGATCTTTACTTGAGCTGACATT
The DNA here is from genome assembly GCA_025379985.1 of Phyllomedusa bahiana. Classification (NCBI taxonomy): domain Eukaryota; kingdom Metazoa; phylum Chordata; class Amphibia; order Anura; family Hylidae; genus Phyllomedusa; species Phyllomedusa bahiana. Next base: position 37,857 of record JAODAL010020226.1, on the reverse strand, counting down.
TGTCCTTGTGGTTCCGTAAAGATCTCTGCCTGTTGTCAGTACAATGTAGGTCAACACCACTAGAACAAAGGAGTAAAAAATGCTTGCTTTCAAAGCAGTCAAGATCTCTGCTTGCTGTCACTGAGATTTGGCAGTAAATAACTAATTCAGACCTAATAGGGTTGACATCTTTATTTGTATTTTTCACTTCAATTGTCACTGACAGGCAAGAAGCTATTATGTCAGCCTTAGATATTTACACCAAATGTCACTTACAGCAAGCGAGATCTTTACTTGAAGCTGACATTTTGTCCTTGTAGTTCCGTAAAGATCTCTGCCTGTTGTCAGTACAATGTGGGTCAACAGCACTAGAACAGAGGAGTAAAAAATGCTTGCTATCAGAGCAGTCAAGATCTCTGCTTGCTGTCACTGAGATTTGGCTGTAAATCATAGTTGCCAACTTTTGAAACTGAAAAAGCAGGAGATTGTAGAGGGCGGCGCCGCGGGCAAAAATTTGCATGGACACGCCCATCTTGTCAGTATGCCACGCCCCTTCAAAAAGCCACACTCACTCCACCTAACTGCATAACGGCTTTGGAAGAAAGCCAGGTAGATGCCCTTATAGCCAGGTAGTAGCCCCCCATAACCAGCTAGTGCCCCTTACAGGCCGGTAGATGCCCCCTTGTAGCCAAGTAGATGCCCCCTCTGTAGCCAGGTGGTGCCCCCATTGTTGCCAGGTAGTGCCCCCATTGTTGCCAGGTAGACCCCCATTGTAGCCAGGTAGTGCCCCCATTGTTGCCAGGTAGACCCCCCATTGTTGCCAGGTAGTGCCCCTATTGTTGCCAGGTAGTGTCCCCATTGTTGCCAGGTAGTGTCCCCATTGTTAGCCAGGTAGTGCCCCCATTGTTGCCAGGTAGTGCCCCCATTGTTAGTCAGGTAGTGCCCCCATTGTTAGCCAGGTAGTGCCCCCCCTTGTTAGCCAGGTAGTCCCCCCTCTGTTGCCAGGTAGACCCCCCATTGTAGCCAGGTAGTGCCCCATTGTTAGCCAGGTAGTGCCCCCTCTGTTGCCTGGTAGTGCCCCCTCTGTTGCCAGGTAGACCCCCCATTGTAGCCAGGTAGACCCCCCATTGTAGCCAGGTAGTGCCCCCCATTGTAGCCAGGTAGACCCCCATTGTTAGCCAGGTAGTGCCCCTTATTGTAGTCAGGTAGTTGCCCCCATTGTTGCCAGGTAGACCCCCCATTGTAGCCAGGTAGTGCCCCCTTATTGTAGTCAGGTAGTGCCCCCTCTGTTGCCAGGTAGACCCCCCCATTGTAGCCAGGTAGTGCCCCCATTGTAGCCAGGTAGAGGCCCCCTTATTGTAGCCAGGTAGATGGCCCCTAAGCTAATAAAAATAAAATAATAAAAATCACTCACATCACCAGGCTCCTGCAGCGCGGCCCGCTCCGGACGATCTCCTCAGCGACACAGGGGAGTGAGTGCAGCCGCGCGTCACTTCCCCTGCGCTGCTGACCTGTATGTACGGCGCGCACAGGCGCCGGACATACAGGAGAGGAGGGAGGAGGGAGCGATCCTCCTGCCTCCTCCCTGCACAGTGACACGCACCGGACAGGTGAGCGGACGCTGCGGCCGCTTCACCCGCCTGTAGAAGCGGCCCGGCGGCGCAAGAGTAGCGCGCCAGCGCTACTCTTGCGCCGCGGTAATCTAAAGGACCCCAGCCGCCTGCAGGGAGGGCGGGGGGGGACCCCAAATAGCGGGACCCCCCCGCCAAAAACGGGAGAGTTGGCATGTATGCTGTAAATAACTAAGTCAGACCTAATAGGGTTGACATCTTTATTTGTTTTTTTCATAAAATTTCAACTGACGGGCAAAATTTTATGTCAGCCTTAGATTTTTACCCCAAATTCACTTACAGAAAGCAAGATTTTTATTTGAAGTAACATTTGCCCTTGTGGTTCGTAAAGATCTCTGCCTGTTGTCATACAATGTAGGTCAACACCACTAAACAGAGGAGAAAAAAATGCTTGCTTTCAGAGCAGTCAAGAATCTGTTGCTGCCTGGTTTTTGGCTGTAAATAACTAAGTCAACCCTAATGGGGTTAAAACTTTTTAATTTGATTTTTCACTCAATTGTCACTGACAGGCAAGAAGCTATTATTCAGCCTTAATATTTACCCCCAAATATCACTTACAGCAAGCAAGACTTTACTTAAAGCTGACATTTGTCCTTGTAGTTCCGTAAAAGACTCTGCCTGTTGCCCGTACAATGTGGGTAAAACGCACTAGCAGAGGAGTAAAAAATGCTTGCTATCAGAGCAAAGATCTCTGCTTTGCACTGAGATTTGGCTGTAAATAACTAAGTCAGACCTAATAGGGTTGACATCTTTTTTTGTATTTTTCACTCATTTGCACATCAGGCAAGAAGCTATTATGCACCCTTTAATATTTACCCCCATTTTTAATTTTACAGAAACCCGAGATTTTACTTGAAGCAAAACATTTGTCCTTGGGGTTTCCGTAAAAAATCTCTGCTGTTGTAGTACAATGTGGGTCAACCCCCTTTAGAACAGAGGAGTAAAAAATGTTTGTTTTCAAGCATAAAGATCTCTGCTTCGGTCACTGAGTTTTGGGCGAAAAAAAACTAAGTCAACCTAAGGGTAGAATCTTTATTTGTATTTTTCACTCAATTGTCACTGACGGGAAAGAAGCTATTATGTCACCCTTTAGATTTTTTACACCCAAATATCATTACAGCAAGCAGAGATCTTTACTTGAAGCTGACATTTGAATGTTCCTGATGGATCTGATCTCTTCTCCTGACCTCTCCCCTCCCCCATTATTCTCTTCTTCACTACTTTTTATCAGTATCCCCTAATTAGTTTTGTCTGCAATGCTTCATTATCTGTGCCTATATACACACACTTTACAACACCTGTTGTAAATAACTGCTCTGCTTATATTGCATTTTGTTATTTTAAGAAATTCGGGCCCCTTTTAAGGTCCATATCTTTTGTGTATAAAAAGTCTGTGAATTTTAAATTTTCTTGATAAAAACCCTGTCTAAAGAAGGAGCTAGTTCTCTTGAAAGCTCACCATCAAATATATCTTTAGCCTAAAAAAGGGTTTTCGCCTGATTTTTTCACTATTCTACTACTTTCTATGGCTAAACGGTAAAACATTAACTATATCCACACTAAAGAAAGGGAAACATATCAAACATGGAGTTTTTTTGCTGGTAAGTAGGACTCTATTTTTATTTATATATCTTTTTTTTAAATTTCGCTGTGTATTTTCTTATGTATAGTTTAATGATATGTGTGTATATATAAAAAAAACTTTCTATGCTAGTTGTGTACCTATTTTTTGAACTGTCCCATGAAAATGTAGCCTTAGGCTTGTGCACCAACAAAGGGAAAGCCCTTAAAATTACAACGGCATTTTCAATTATTAGGCCGTTTTTTTTACAGTTTCCCTTCCAAAAAAAAAACGTAGTTTGGCTTTTTGAATTCGTGCTGACCTATACTTTTGGCTGCTTGCTAACAGTGGTCCCACGCTTTATAAAACACATTCAAGAAACCGCAAGATTGTTATGGATTTTGTAACCGTCAGTACAAAAACCCTGGGGGTAAACTGCGCAAAAAGGGTTTTTTTACAAGGGCAACAAAACATAGATTCCTTTCCAAATTTTTAAACGGATTATAAAAAAATAAAAACCCCCAGAAAATTCATAAAAAAATATCTATGTACACAGACAAAAGGGGCATTCAAAATTTTTTTGGAATATCCCCGTTATTTTGTCCTTTTTTAAAAAAAGTAAAGGGGGACGGTTTCTGTTTGTGGGTTTTCAGATTTGCCATCCCCCTTTTTCATAGAACAGTTCATCCCTTTTCCAGAAAACCAAGAGGATAAATGAAAATGTTATAAGGTATTTACATGGTCTTTTTTCTTCAAAAAACACTGCCCAATGAAAAAGTATGTCAATTCTTGTAGCGGACCCAAAGGGAGGCAAACACGCAGAGGCGATCTCTCAAGTGAACGCCGCTGCATGTTCCTCATTGTCAGCAGTGATAAACTCACTGATCATTGTTAGATGCGTCTCTGAGTCCGTTCTGAAGGGCCAAGACACACATCACAAAATTCGATGCTCATACGGTCCTAAGACGCCGTGTGAACATATCCTTGGCTTGCAATCTAGTATTGTCTCTCTAGTTTTTTGTTTGTTTGTTTCTTTGTTTTGTCTCCTTTTTTTTACTCTTTTTGTGGCTAATTTTTTTGGGGTTTTGTGTCTGATGTCAAAAATTTTTCTGGGGTTGGGGTTTGAGTGTTTGGGTTTTTTCTTATTGGCTATTTTTTGTGTGACAGTCCACCCCAAGAGTATTCCCGTAAAGCGGCTAAATTTGGGGAACTGTTTCCACCACCAATTTAATTTTTTAAAAGTTAATTTTTGCCCTACATGTATCCTTTACACAGCAATTTTGGTCTCAGAGGGGTGTACCTCAACTGGGGGCTCCTGCTGCGTACCAATTTGACTCCATGGATGCAGCGTCAGTTTCAGCCTTCACATCTGGGAATTAGATAGGGGGGTGTTTTAAGTGCCTTTGGGCCCCATAACAAACTTTTTGTAGTGATTCCCCTGCCAGCATGTACAAAACCGATTTCGGTCCGTAATTCCGCCGAAGGCGCAAATTAGGGCCCAAAACGGCCCCCCTTCATTACGGTTCCACGTTTCTAGAGAAATGGGTTACTCTCTCCTCCCGCTCGGCGAATATGCCGGGGGGAGATAATTCCATGTCATTCTAGCGGCGTATGGGGCCGCTAGCAGTATTCTCTATGGGTGGTGAGGTGCCGGCCCCCCCGCGCCCCCCCCGCTCCCCCGCCCCCCCGGGCCCCCGGTGTAACTGCGGGGCGTAAAATTTTTCCCCTTAAGCCATGTGAACACAGCTTAATAGGTGGCTCTCACCGTGGGGCTAGCCCCATCCGTGAACGGGCCCCTAATTTTCAGAGTCAAATGTGGATGGCCTGCTTCGATTTCTCAAAAACTGTTGTTTTGAAGTTCAATTTTGCAGGACTATAAACTCCCATAAAACAGAATAACGAACACAGTGCGCCCCTGTACTTGGAGCTCCCATGAAGCTACATAGAGAACACAGTTCTCCCCTGTACTAAGAACTCCAATCAAACAGAATGGAGAGCAATGCGCAAGCGTGGCCGCCTGTAGAGTTTGCTTTCTCATTATTGATGTCATGTTTCCGTGACAGGTGCAAGTCCAATAGGTGGGACCCGCACCTATTAGTTTTATGTCATGCTCAATCGATCTGCGATTATTGACTTGGGAAAAAAGTAAGCCCCATTAGTGGTAGTGTTAAGCCAGAGAAACCCAAGGCTTTACAGTTTAAAAATATTTAAAAACCTCACAGTGCCCTAAATTGTAGTATGTACTACTGTATACAGACTTTTCTAACATGTACAGTTCCCTGTTAACCCGGTAGTTTATCAATACCCAGGACCCACCAAGGTAGTTATAGATGCACCAGGTACTTTGTTAGGTAGTGAGATTTCCCAAAAAATTAAAAAATTAGGATAATAAACTAACCCCCCCCTTTTTCCCCCTTTAAGAGCGTTTAGGGCTTGGGCTGTTGCGTTGCGAAAAGCGGGGCAGGACCAGGGTTTTCCTTTAATCTACTAATTAGGTTTTTTTTACATTTTTTTTGGGTTTATAAACCATCTAAAATCAAAAATTTGCACCCAAAATAATGAAATCTATGCAACTGACCGTAATACATTTTTTATAATATAGTTATTTAATATGTAGATCCAGTAACATTCATCGAGATTTGATTAACATGTTTAGCAATAGTTCTATCTTAGTAGAGATGTCACTTTTAAATTTCTTCCTTTACTTTATCTCTTAGAGAACTTCTAAATTCAGTTATGCCTTCTTGCATAATAAAAGGATGCTCAAATACATGGAAAAAAGATCCAAATTTGATTATGCATGCTTTTCCAAAGCACAAAGCTATGATTCGGCAATGGTTGTTACAAGCGCATGATTACTTTACAAATTGACAAGGGGCCCATAAAAAATTTAAAAAGGGGTAAAACTAATGATTTTTTTTTCGCATGTGCTAAAGGGAACTTTGCAATGACTTTTCTTCCCAATGTAGGTCATAGAAGGAAACTTTTTCCCAAACGCATTAAAAACCCTTTTTTCCCCAACACTTGTCGAAAAAACCGAAAAAAAACAACAACGGGAAATTCCCGTTGAGGTATCCCCTTTCCCCCAAAATGGAAAAAAATTTTCAAAAAGCGGGGGAAAAGGAAAAGTTTAAAAGTGAAAACCCTTCAAGGCCCCCCCCAAAAAAAAGAAATTTAAAATGGAGAAGAACCCCGAGACCTCTGCCCCTTTCTTTAAAATTTGGACAACTGTTTTTGGCCACCCAAATGTTCATGTAGTTGCAGAACCTTCCTTTTCTGGAAACGCATCATTACTACAGCAGCCAGTTGAAGAAAATATTTTGGAAAATATGTTGTTAACCTTGGTGAAGCCTGCACCCCTGTCTGTGTCAAACCAAATGTCTATTGAACCTAACACTTCTACTCCTCATTTTGCTACTCTGTCTAAGACAAAACACTGCCAAGCACTTACACCTTGGATTGCACCAATAAAAAAAAATCACCTTTGGTGGTCACCCCAGAACAGTAACCAGGACCGGGGTAAACTCATTGAACAAAGGACATCGGTACTAAAACCATGTAATAAATGTAAACGGGGGAAACTGAGGGGAGTTATGGGACAGTGCCCCATCATGTATCTGTTTTTAAAATAATACAAGTGGCCGAATGAACTTTCAGGGGCATATAAAATTTTTAAAAAATGTTATAAAAAAACCCGCATTGCTTCGCGATCTAAAAAACTGCCCAAAATTTCTGCCACACGGGTTAAAATTTGAGGTTTTCCATAAAAGTTTTTTAAAATTTTCCCCCCAAAAGAATTAAATTTCTACTCAAATTCCAGGGTAGCAAGAACTACACGGTTTTCCTTTGATCATAATTATGATGGGGGAAAGGGTTTCAGGCAATGATCAAAAAAAATTTTTTGAGGGTAACCCCTGACCGGGAAACGAAGCATTTTTTCCCAGGAGGGAAATATTCAAAAGGCTGGGAAGGGCCGGGGTGATAAAAAAACAGTTGGGGCCCCGTTTCACAGTTATTTTTGAAAAACTTTTTGGGAAATAAAAAATTCCTTATTATTTGCTTTAAGGTGAAAAAAAAAAGGGTTGAAGGGAAAATTCAAGATTGCCTACCCCCCCCTTAAAAACATAGCAGTCCCCAGAGAACCTAAAAAAAAGCGGACCTAATACGTGCCTATATTTCCCGGGTTTTAAATTATGCTCTTAAAACAAAATATAAAAATTATATTTATTGCAAATTTTAATGTTTCTTTGTGCCCTATAGTGCCCAGGGGGTGGCAGCCTATCAGGGGAGTTTGAACAGTTTGAAAGCAAACACGCCCTGAGGAGCTGATGCAGCCCATACAAGGGGGGATTTTTCTCTTTTTTGGGTTTGGGACATTTGGAAAAGGACATATATTGAAAAAGGGACTTTTTATGCAAAAATTTTTTAACTTTAAAAAAGAATATTTGTAGTGAGACAACCCCAAAAAAGGGAAATTTTTTGGGTTTTAATGTCGGCTCGGGGGGTTCAGCGGCGTCTTGGGGAACTCATAAAGGGGTTTTTCGGGGGAAAATGCTTTAGTTTTGGGGAAACTCGCTTAAAAAGGGGGCAGAAAATTTCCCATTTAAATTACTGCCTTTCCAAGGGAAGCATTTGGGAAACCAAAGGGTTGGGCAACAATTCCCGAGGGGGGTTCCCCCGGCGGCAGGTACTGAATCTATGTGCGAAGTTGAAAGCCCTAGCTTTACAAACTACCGAAAAGCTTTAAGTCTTTTCATGGCATAAATATTATGAAAAGGCTAACAAACCCCATTTTTTTTAACGGGCAAAAAGGGGCTTAAAAAGTTTGAGGCAGCAAAATTTGACCCCTTTTTTCTTTTAAAAAAATGATGCGGGAATCCCATGTTTGCCCCAAATACAGTAGCGGGCCCTCTTTCTTTCCTTTTTTTTCCAAAGCTTTTATAATATCCCAGATCGTGCCCTCTGACCCCGGGGAGGGGGGATGCCTTTACGCAGGTTTTTCTTTGTCCTGTAACCCTTTCAAAACTGGGTCCCATTTGACGGGGCCCTTCATTGAATCCCCCTTTAAACGGAAGGGGAAATTTTGCTAATACTCTGAGGGGCTTGCCGTCGGGGAAATTCCCCCCCTGGGTCCAGATGGCCTCACCTATTTTTACTATCAATCCTTCAGTCCCGCCCCCTTCCCCTATATGGGAGGGGTTTCCCCAATTCCTTTTTGACGGGCTACACTATCCCACCCACAATGCTCCACTCGTTTTTCACTCTGATCCCCAAGCCAAAAAGGGAAAATTCCCAGGATTTTGCGCTAGCTACGGACCTAACCCCTTTTGATGCGGATTTGAAAATCTTTACCAACATTTGGTTTAATAGGCTTTCCCTTTTTTATCACCGCTTTGGGTAAATAAGGACCATTTTGGGTTTTGCCCCGGGTGTAGGCAGGGGGGGAAGACAATAAAAGAAGGCGATTAAATTTAAATTGTTGTGGCGAATAGGAAAAAAGACTTTATGCCCCCTTCCTCGGGTTTAGATCCCAAAAAAGGGGTTTTTTGTTTTGCCTTAACGGGAACCTTTAATGTTTTAACATTAAAAAGCATTCTGATTTGCGGTTTCCTTTTTTGTTAGCGAAACTGGGGGGAACTCTTTTCCCCCCTTCTGCCACCATTTAGACCCCCATATGCCACTTCTCCACTGCCCCCAAAAAAAAAAAGGGAAAAACTAGGCAGGGCTGCCCCCTTTCCCCGTTGCTTTTTTGCCTCTGCATTGACCCCTTTGGGGCCCAGAAATTTCGGTCCAAAAAGGGAAAATTAGCGGTGTTTGGGTAACGGGGGACAGAATTTTAGATCTCACTGTACGCGGATGCTTACATTAACTAATCTTATGGTTTCCCTCCCTTATCTCAGGGCACTTTTAAACCCCAATTTGGAGTTTCTTTCGTTTTTTAAGTTAAATATGCCCAAAAAGGGAAGCTTTCCCCGGGTTAATATATCGAGGATCGGGTTTTTCTTTTCTGAAAAAAAAACCCTTCAATTACTGTGGCAGCGGGGGGCGCCGCTGGGCCCAGTAAGGGTTTCAGGGCACAAGCCCCGGGAATGGGGCCCTTTGCCTTTTCCCCCAAAAACCCCTAAGATCGTCGGAAGTTTTACATGTTTTCCCCCCTTTGGACCCCAAAATGCGGGCTCGGGGTTTGGTAAGTAAAGACCCTGCGGGGAGGGGGGGAAAGGACTCCCCAGGGTTGGTGGGGCACTTAGGAGGGGGGGGGGGCCCCGTTTTTACTCAGTGAATTTCCTGACTCGTCCCCTGCACCCCCTCCACCCACAAGAGAAAAGGAATTTCCCACCCTCTACAGCAGTGAGGGGCCCTCCGCCCCCTGCCAGCCCGTTTCCCCCTCCCTTTTTCTTGGGTCCCCGGGGCCCACACCATCTCCTGCCCGCCCGCTACAGTGATTTTGTTATGGAGTCAACAGAAGCTTCCCCAGGTTTCCCCCATCAAAAAGGTCTCAAGTGAGTGAGTAAGGGCCCCACGTAGAGACCAATGTTAGATAGAAAAATAGGAAACAAAAATGAAGTGAACTAAATATAAAAATGTCAGTGCATGTTAAAACATATGTGTATGTGTCTATTACATGTGTGTATTTGGGATGCATGGGGGTGTGTATGGTCATACTGTGGGGTTATGTGTATTACATTTTGTGCGTATGTGTATGCATGTGTGTTTTATGTTTTATGCCATGTGGGGTATGTCCCCTACTGTGTGTGTTTGTGGGATGCATGTGTTATGTGTTTTTTTAAAGGGTGGTGGTTTTATGGGGTTGCATGTATTGTATTTCATGTGTGTATGTCTATACATGTGTGTATGTGTATGCATGTGTGTGTATGTGATGCATGTGTGTCTATGTGTATGCATGGTGGGGTAAGTCTATACATAAAGTGGAAGTGTCTAAAACATGTGGGGGTAAAAATTAAAAAAACCCAAATCCGGCAATAAAGAAAAAAAAAAAAGCTTCGGCACCATTCTGAGCCAGCAATTGGATAGATGTAAAGGGTTGGTGGATTCGCTGGGCCACCCCCTAGCGTTGGTGTAAGCCACGTCAAAGGGGAAAGGAGGGCCCCAAGAAACCCCCCGGGTTTTTTCCGAGCCCGCCGCAAAGCGAGGGTGGACTTTGCGGCGTGAGGCCCACCCGGGCTTACCCCTTTGGGGGGGGTGAATTGCTACGGATGGGGCCGGGGGGTGGGGTGCTTGGTATGGAAACGTAATTTCCCAAGGGCCCTTGTCGGGGGGCAGGCTGAAGGTTTAGGGGAGGCGGCCCGGGGGTTTTTGGTCAAGACAGGCGACGGTCAGGGGGGGCGGCAAACAGGCCCAAAGGGCAGGAACGGAAGCAAACGGATGGTACACGGGCCCATCAGAACGACTCTCAAAAACTTTTCAAACTAACTGGACACACACCAACGAAAAAAAGGGAAGGTGTGTTGGGGGCGTGACCCTTTAATAGGACCAGCGCCCAGCAATAACCAATTTCTGGGGGGCTGGCCCCTTTTAAAAAACCCGACCAGCCGCGCGCGCCGCGCCTAGGGACACGGGGACTTGCGCGGGGGCCGGGAAAGGGCAGGGGGCCCGGGTTACCAGAGCTGGCTGGTAAAGGCCCGGGCGCCCGGGGACAGGAGATGGGCGCGGGGACCCCGGGACCCGCGCCGAGAGCCCCGGGCAGCCCGGGGGGAAGTGGGCGCGGGGGGCCCGCGGCCCCCGCCCAAAGGGGCCCCGCAGGCAGAGGGGAACCGCGGGGGGCAGCGTGCCCGCGGCCCCATGACAGTACCCCCCCCCCTTTGGTATCCCCTCTTTTTTTGGAAAAACCTAGCAAAAGGGGGTCCGGGGGGCAGGTTTGGGCCCAGGTTCCCCCGAACGCTCCTCAGGCCCGAACCCCCTTTCCCGTCGATAAAGGGAAAAACCACTTCCCCCTCACTGTCTTCCCGCCAGGAAACCCCCTTGACCTCAAAGATGTTTTTCAGAATCGGCCCCAGGAAAGGGGAGGGCAGATTTAAAGGGAGAAGCGATTCACACCCCAGGTTGAGGAGCAGACAAAGGAAGGGTTTGGGATACGCAAGTGGGAGGCAAGCGGGAGCTTTTTCAGGACACCGGATTTAACTTTCCGAATACCACAAAAGGGGCCCAAAACTTTTGGACCCCCGCTTGTAGCTTGGGGACTTTGAAGCGAAAAGTTTTCCCTTTGGGAGATAGCCCAAAAACCCCGTACCCGGGTTAAATATGGGCACCCGGGCTCCCGGGACCCGTCGGCCCGGGCTTTTTATACGAGGGAGGCCCGTAGAAGGGCCTGACATTTTGACCGCCCCAAAAGACTTGGGGTCCCCAAATTGGGCATCCACGGCGGGGAAAGTCACACGGGAAATAGGCAGAGGGGTGGCCGGGCGGGGGATTTAGTCCAAGGACAAAAAAAAAGGGAGAGGCCCCCTGTGGATTTAAGCCCCAAAGGGGTTGTAAAGGAAAATTTCCCCCCCAAAGGGGAGGAGGGCCGACCAGTTTTCCTGGCGGGGGGGAAAAAAAAAATGGGCGTAGTAGGTCCCCACACTTGGTTGACCCCCTTTTACCTGCCCGTTGGTTTGGGTGAAAAGGCCCACCGGGAAATCCCCCTGAACCCGTAATTGGAAATACACAGAGCCCGCCAGAATTTTTTACACAAACTGGACCCCCCATCAGAAAAGAAAAAGTAAAAGGGAACCCCTGTAGACGAAACACGGGGGGGAAAAATTTTTCGGCCCCTAAAAGGGGGGGGAGGGGAACCCGGGGGGGGGGGACAAAATGGGCCATTTTGGAGAAACCCATCGGGCCACCCAAATGACTGTTTTACCCAATGAGGCCCGGGGGGGTCGGTAGAAAATCCATGGCGTTTTTGGGGCCCCAAAGGGCTTTCAGGGACTGGGGGAGGGGGAGTAGTAGAACCCCCGGGTCTAGGCGAGGGACCTTGTTACGAGCCCAGGAGGTCAGGCCAAGGGGCATAATCTCTAACATCATGAGCCCGGGTGGGGGCCCCCAGTAATAGCGAGAAGGGTTAAACCCCAGAGACTTATGCAAATCCCCGGATGGCCACAGTACGGGAAGAGTGTCCCCACTTTTTTTTAAATAAAAGGGCCCCATGGCCGGGGGGGACATAAGTCTTTTCCCGGGGGGGGGTGGGTGTTTAAGCTCCACGGGGGGGTGCCGGGGGAGGGAGCCGTTCTGGAGGAATTAATGCTGTAAAGGTTTTCTTCATTTCCCCCCCTGTCAGAGGATCGAGGGAAAGGGCATCCGCCCCCGAAGTTCTTCTCCGGCCGAAAGTGAAGGAAGAAGCAAAAACGGGCGAAGAAGAGGGGCCAACCCTTTGGGTTGACGAGGATTTAGACGTTTTAGGGAGATTGAAGAAAAGGAAAAAGGTTTTTTTGATCTGTGAAGATTTTTTGAAGGGGTGGGGAGCCCCCTCCAACAATTTCCGCCATTCTTTTTAGGGCCCAATTTAAAAGGCCAATAGTTCACAATTTTTCCCCAAAAGAATAATTTCGTTTGGCTGGGGTTGGGAAAGGTTTTTTTGAGAAGAAATTTCCGCAAGTACGCCATTTTTCCCGGGGACAGACCCTTTTGGGAAGAGGGAAAAAGCTCCGGGGAAACCCACAGAAGAGGCGTCCCCCTCCAGAACAAATGGACGCAGTTTGGGGCCCCCGGGGGAGATAGCACCCGGGCCCAAAACAAAAGGGAAATTTTAGATGGCCCCAAAGGCTCCTTTAGCTTCCCGGGGGGCCCGGATTTTTGGGGGTTGGGGTTTTTTTTTCGTCAGTGCCCCCAGCGGGGCCACGAGCGTGGGAAAGTGCGAGATGGAAATTTTCTGTAGTAGTTTGCAAAGCCTAAAAAGTTGGATAGCCCAAGACCTCTTTGGGCGGGGGCCCCTGTTGAACGCAGACAGTTTAGAAGGGGCCATCTGGAGTCCTTGATCCAGACTTTTTACCCCCAGGAAGGGCAACGAAGTCGCTCAAATAGGCATTTCTTTTTAAATTTTGGATTTCAACCCGATGGTCTCGGAGACGTTTGAAACACCAAAGGCCGGGGACGTGATGGCGGTGAACCTTCGGGGGTTTGGGGGAGAAGATCAGGTTTTTCAAACCAAGTAAACGATGGGGCACAGACATTGGGAGGTCGCGGAAGATCTCGTTTTATGAAGTTTTTGGAAAAAAGGGCCGGAGCGTTGCAAAAGGGCCCCAAAAACATGACCAGATATTCGAAATTTGGGCCCTCACGGGGGGTTTTAAAAGGGGTTTTTCATTTGTCGCCTTCCCCAAAAAAGGGAAACAGATTGTAAAGCACCACGAAGGTCCCCAAAATTTTAAAAAAATTTTTTTGGCCCAAAGTAGGGGGTAAAATTTGCTCTAAAAACAAAGGCGGGGGGGTAACGATTCTTTATGGGGTTTTCTTATTTTTTTTTGACCACGGGTAATCGTTTCAGGGCCGGAGGGGGTTTCCCTCTTTCTTTTTTGACAAAGAAAAATCCGGCTCCCGCAGGTGAGGATGAAATTGCTTTTAAAAAGCCTTGCGGGGATTCTCTTGAATATACTCGCATCGCCCTTTTTCCCCGGGACCGAAAGGGGGTAGACTCTGCCCGGGGGGGCGTTTGTACTGGGGTTTCAATATCGGTAGGGGATCGAAGGGCCGGTGCGGGGGCAAGTTTCGGCTTGTTTTCGGAAAAGAACGTCGGCAAAGTCCCCGGGAAGGAGCAGGCAGACCCCCGGGAAAAGGAAATTCGAAGGTTTTGCAGAAGCAACCGCAGAGCAGGGGGGATGCCCCCAGGAAACGTTTAGTGACAAAGCCGGCCCCCAATGAAGGATCTCGCCTGTGTTCCAGCTTGGATCGGGCATGCTCTTGCAACCAAGGGGAAAGGCCCCGAAGGATTTTCAGAAGAGGAACGAGGGGGAGCACAGGACTTCACCCTTTCCTTTGGGGTAGCGCGGGCCCAAAGCAGGGTGAGGGGGGCAGTGCAGAACCGGAAAAAAGGCAACCTTAGGCATTCGCCCCCCTGCAGAGGAGACAAACATGGTTTTTTGCAAAAGGGGTCACTGGGGAAACCGGGGAAATTAGACACCGTGCATGGCCCAAAAAAGTTTTCCAGCGGACCCCCGATCCCAGGGGAAAGGGGGTTGGGCCCGAAAGGGCTGTTTAGGCGAAAATTCCAAACTTCCGGAAAGGTCAGACGGGGGGGAGGGCCCTAAATGCACCTAGGGATGCCTCCCCTGGGGAGCCCCCGGTGCGAAGGTTCCCGGCCCACCGGACAGCCCCCAAAGGGAAGAGGGGGCCGGGGGTGGTTTGAGTAACTTGCTTTTGGGAGGAGCTCTTGTTGTCTCTCCCCCAAGCGGGAAATTTTTGGTCCGGGTGGGGCCCGCCAATCCCAAATTTTGTTTCCCGAAGGGGGGTGGCGATTTCCCGACCGCGAGCTACTTTAACGGCTTTTTCCCGAAGGGGGCCCTTTCCCGAAAAATCGCCACCCGAGCCTCGTTGTTCCAGGTCGAGTTCCCGAAGCTAGCGTACCCGGGAAAGCCAGAGACTGTCCACCGGGAGAAAACACCCTTGGGGCAGGGCGAAGCAAAGCAAACCCAGCCCCCCGGACGGGGGGTGCGGGCCAGGTTCCTCGAAGAAAAGTGCGGGGAAACCCCGGAGAAACCTTTCAGATTAAAACCGTGAGTGGATTCCTCCAAAACCCCTAGCGGGGGGGGCCCCGGCCAGAGCTTCGCCATTTAGGAGGCAATAATGAAGGGGCCCCTTTAGCCCTCAGTGGGGAATTGATGTCCAAGCAAATTTAATGGGATGGAGTATTGAAGGAAGCCCCCGCCCCTTCTTTTGGGGCTCCATCATAGAGAGAGGGGAGCGGGAGATGCATAGAAGGTCCCCCGGTTTTTGGAAAAAACGCAGGGCAACAGGTTCTGGCGAGATTTGGTTAAGGGAGGGCGCCGTGGTGGTAAACGGGGCTGCAAAAAATTTTTTCATCATGGCCACGAGGGGGGTCGGGCACGCTGGGGCTCGCTGGGCCCACAGCCGTCGCAATGTCCCCGGAATTTTAGGGGAGGTACCCTGGCGGAATCTATTTGGGCCCGTTCGTACTGTAATGGGGGATGGGGGATTTTGTGGAAACCACCCCCCCCTAGCGTTGGTGTAAGCCCCGTCAAAGGGGAAAGGAGTTTTAAGTCCCCCGGGTTTTTACCGAGCCCCCGAAAAAACGGGGGTGGACTTGCTGCGGGTGAGGTACGGTTTGTTACCCCTACCCTGATTGCTAGCGATGGCGGCCCGGGGGAGTGCGTGGGAAAAAGAATCGTAAAACCGAAGGCGAAATGGGGAAGGGCCGAAGGGGCAGGGCAGGCGGCCGAGGTTCGTGGTCAGAGACAGGCAGACGGTCCCGGGCGGGCCCGGGAAACAGGCAAGGTCAGGGAAAATAAGCAAAAG
This sequence comes from Phyllomedusa bahiana, assembly GCA_025379985.1. Classification (NCBI taxonomy): domain Eukaryota; kingdom Metazoa; phylum Chordata; class Amphibia; order Anura; family Hylidae; genus Phyllomedusa; species Phyllomedusa bahiana. The sequence continues at coordinate 22,218 of JAODAL010020226.1, read as the reverse complement.
GACGGTACACGGGCGATTAAAAAACGAAACCCCTCAAAAACTCTCAAACTAACCCGGAAAGCACCCCCAACGAAAATGGCAAGGTGTGTTTGGGGGGGTGTACCTTAAAAAAAGGGGGCCAGCGCCCAGCAATAACCAATTACGGGGCCTGGGCCCCTTTAAAACCAACCCGCCGTCGCGCGCCCCCCTAGGGACACGGGGACCGCGCCCCGGGGGCCGGAAACGGACAGGGGCAGCGTTCAACGGAAACGTGGCTGGGTAATGCCGGCCCCGGGCAGCAGGGAGATGGGCGCGGGCGCCCGGCACCCCGCCGAGAGCCCGGGCAGCAGGGAGATGGGCGGGGGGAGCCGCGGACCCGCGGGGGCCCTGCGGGCAGAGGGGGACCGCGGGGGGCAGCGGTGCCCGCGGCCCCCCCTACAAAAGATAATGTTATTTTAACTTCATACGGTACAGCATTTTAAACATAACACGAAACGGGGGTGCTATGAAAAAAACAGAAAACATCACTTTGTAGAATACTTAAAAATGAAAGTTTTTCACGGCACTTCCCCCAAGAAATGTAGTAAAAAACCTTATTTTATTGGGAACTTGTTCCCTATTTTAAGGCATACGGATACGCAGACCACCCAAGCTTGACAGACCGGCAACACTGTTTCGCGTGAGACCCGCTTCCTCTAAGCCTAAGTGAACTACGCACCCCGTACTTTTTTTTTCCCTCTAGCGTCAATCATTTTAAAAACAATAAATTTTAACAAAAGACAATTACTTCATAAAAAAGATGACAGATCATTGCGGTCTTTAGACCTTGAAGCCCTAAAGCATTCGGCGCAATATACAACGCGCCTCGCACTGTAATAATTTTTATGGCGACCCGACCCCCGAAGAATTAAGGATACGTGCAAAACCCTGCAAAGTTAACCCCTTCAATCTCATTTTTTATGTACCTCCTTCATATCAAATCCTCTCGGGCTCCTTCCCCTTCTTCAGTGAGTATAGGTATTCTCTAAAGCTATTTGTAGTGGTCTATTATTTTCCCCATATAAAATTTTTACACGACACCAAAATCATATCCACAAAATCCCACCCACAAGTCATAAAACTACTAATAAAAATTTCCCCATTACCTAATTTTATCTTACATCATTTTAGTATTTAAAATAAAAACATTTCCAATTTATGATTCCTTTTTGGAATACTTTCACTAGCCAATTATTTTTTTTTTTGGTGTTTTTTTCCTTTTTAGGTTTTTTTTTGAATTTTTTTTAAATTTTGAAAATTTTTTTTTTTATTTGGGTTGGAAAAGGTTGTGAGGTTTTTAAATTCCCTTTTTAAAAATTATTTTATCTTGGGGTTTTTCCCCTTGTTTTTTTTGGAAATTCCCCCGGGTTTTTTTTGCTGTTTTTTTTTTTGTTTTTTTGGTTTTTTGAAAAAAGGGTTAAAAATTTTTGGTTTTTTAAAATATTTTGGGTTTTTTTTTAAATTTTTTTTGGTTGGTTTTTGCCCCGGTTTTGGATTTTCGTTTTTCCCCGGGTGGGGTTTTCCTTTCCCCTAACCCCTTCCTCAGTTTTTTTTTACTCAAAAACATACCAAGGGTTTATTTAAAGTTTTATCTTGAAGGGAGACCCCCCCTTCAAAAATAAGACCAAAGGGCGGTATATTGCCCCTTTTTTATTTTGGTTTTGCTAATGGCTAAAATTTGAAAAGAGAAGAAAACATCTACCCCAAATTTACTGTCCCGGGTCAGGGGGGGGTTCCCCCAAGGGGGGTAAGGCCCTAAACCGGGAAAACCCAGCCCACTTTTTCCCCTTTGCCTACTTGACGTGTTTCCCTAGACGGCAGACCGGCAACGGGGATGACATCCCGCGCTTCCAAAAAAGGGGGTTGCGGGGCCCTTCGGGGAAAGAAGAAATTCAACAGCCGTGTAAAAAAAAAACCCAAAACGGGAAACGCCAAACCCAAACAAATCAGAACCCCAAAAGGGGAAATAAACGTAAACAACCGAAGGTCAAACACGAAGGGTGACGAGGTAAAAAATCAGAAAACAACCCGAGGTAATAAACAAAAGCCGATTCAGGTACACAAGAAAACCCCCCCCAGCAAAAATAAAAAATCACGGGAAAAACAAGGCAGCCAGGAAATTTCACAGGCACAGCACTCAGCTACCCAGGGAAGGTTTAAAAAAAAATGTTAAAAAATTCCCGAAAAAAAATTACCCAACCCCCCCCCTGTAGCTAAATTGGGAAAGCGGCCCCCGGGGACCTCCCATTGACTGGCCGCTGTAAACCTCACAGAGCCCCCCACAGCAAGTTTACCCAGGGTGGGGTTGAAAATCACTGTTTTAAAGCCTGTTGATCCCTGCACCCTAATGCAGCCTAGCCCGGGAACAGTACCCCCCCCTTTTTAGGGGGGCCCACCCGGGGACCCTTTTCCCCCCCTTGGTTGGGCCCCCCGGGTTTGTTCCAGGGGGTAAGATTTTCCCAAAATGGAAATTCCCCCCCCCAACCAAGGTCATTCCCACCCCCCTTGGAAAACCCCCCGGCCAGAAAACCCCCCCCCCCTTGGGGGTTTTCCCTCCTCGGGGGGGAACCCATACCCCCCTTTCCCTGGCCCAGGTTTTTTGGGGGGTGGTTTTTGGGAAAAACCCCTTACGGGGGATCAAAATAACCGGGCAAAAACCCTTTCTTTTAAAAATTCCCCCATAAACCCTTCCCCCCTCTTTTTTTTAAAAATAAAAAATTTTTCAAATTTTAAAAAAGGAAAGGAGGTTAGGGGGGCGCAGTCACAGGCTGAAAATACCTTTTTAAAAGAAGTAAAACGATGGAAAAACTTTAAATGTATCCCGTTAGAAAAAGGGGAGGTAATTTCAGGCGTTTAGGCCAAACCGGGTTTTAAAACCCACCACCTGAAACCAAAATTTTTGGACCTAAAAAACGGGGGCGCGATTTTCCCAAGGGAACTTTTAATCGCAGTTTCCCGGGGGTGGATAACCATATTTTAAATCCCCCCCAACCGGAAAACCCCCTAGAACAAAGACCCGCCCAAAATCGAATTTTTCTTCTGAATTTTCTGGGAATGAACCAATTTTCTTGGGGAAACGGGGGCCCAAACCCTGTCACAAAAATTTTTTAATGAAAAACCCAACCCCCCCTGTAAATCAGACATGGCCCTAAAAATGCGCTTTCCCGGGGGAAAAAACCCCCAAAAAATTTAAAGAAAAAAAAAAGGGGGGGTGAGGGTCCCCGACGAGTACTATCCTGATTTTTTAAAGGAAAATTTCCCAACCCAAAACGGTAAGTTTTTTAAACCCAGCCCTACCTGTGATCAGATACATAACAAGGGGGATTTTTTTGTGTTCCCCATTTGTTTTTCCCCCTCTCTGTCTCCCCCCATTATCTTTTGGGGGGAAAGGCAAAAGAGAAGGACAGGGGGGAATCCCCAAAGAGCCTTGAAAAGGGCTCTCCAAAATCGAGAAACGAACTAAACCCCCCTCTGTCCGAAACGATATCTCGGGAAAACCCATAAATTTGAAAAAATTTTTTTTGTTTTGAAAAAAATTCAGCGAGTTTTTTGGGGGACGAGGGTTAACCCCCTTTAAACCGGAAAACAAAACCCCATTTTTTTGGCTAAAACGATCCACTACCCACCCAAAAAACCCTGTTTTGGCCCCCCCTGAAGGAGGAAGGTCTGTCATAAAATCCTTTGGAGATTTTGGTCCATGGATGTTTGGGGAAATAGGTAGGGGGCAAATTTCCCCAGGAGGAGGGATTTTCGGGGAACCCTTTTCCCCTAAAGCCAAAACTTCACAAATCCACATAGGCCTCAACATCACGAGGCAATGAGGCCCCACCCTAATTACAAAAAGAAAAAAAAAAAGGGTTTTTTTTTTTTTGTGCCGACACTCCGGGGAAAAGCCCAAAAAATAACCCCAAAACCAGAATCATGAAAACTCTTTTAAAAAAACTCGACCAAAACCCCCTGGGGGGGACAAAAAACCTTTGAAATTTGGACATTTAGCGGGTTCTCAATCCTGGGGGACATAATCCTCATGGCTAACTCGGGGGAAATAGCTGAAACAAAAAGTCCCCTTTTGGGGCAATATAGGGGGGCCGGACCCTCCTGAATGCTTTGGCTGGCACAAAAGGGCTTCTAGATAAAAGCATCACCCTTTCCCACTTTTTTTGGGAACCAGGCCTGTAAAAAACAAAAAAAGTTAAACCCGGCCCGGGGTAAAAAAAAAAAAAAATCCCAAAACGCCCCCCCTTGCCGTGGAAAACCCCCCCTTTTTAGAAAAATTTCCCCCAAAAAAAAATTAAGTTTCCTTAAATCCAAAAAAGGAAACCGGTGATGATCTGGTTCCACACCCCCCATCGGGGGGAATGGCGCTTTTTTCCCCCGGAAGGCCCAAATTTAAAAATTTAGCCAACAACTCCCGGTTCCCCAACACAAATTCCTTTTCAGCTGGGGAAAAATTTTTACATGAAAAAAAGGGGCACAAGGGTGAAGGTTAGTAAAATTAAAAAGGGGGCCCCCTGAGACAAAACCCGCCCCGGCGCCAAACTCGAAGCATAAAAACCTCAACGAAAAAGGGGTTTTGCTGTGATCATTTTGAATCAACACAGGAGCGGGGATACAAAACATTTGCTTAACTTTTTAAAAATTGCAAATGGTCTAAAAGGTTTGGGCCAAACCCCTTGGGGGGAACCCCCTTCACCCCCCCTTTCGCCTAAATTTAAATTGTTCCAGTCCAAGGCCGAACTAAACAAAAAAATTACGAAAAAATTTTACGAAGAAATTTTACGAAAACCCCTGGGAAAACCACTGAAAGGGCCTTCAGAATGAAGGGCCCACCCAATTTCCCCGGAGAAATAAGGGCCCTAAATTTTTCCCGGGGGGTCCAAAACGAAATGAGTTGGGGGTCAGGAATTTCCCCAAAAAAAATACCCCTGCCCCCCAAAAACCCACTTTTTTTTAAAAAGCTCGACAAACAAACTATTTTTCCTTTAGGATTTGCAATACCTGTCGTAAAGTGTTTAAAGGGGGACAACCAATCTTCCGAAAAGGGTTAAAATGTCAAAACCAGGAAAAAAGACCATGACAACAACCGATGAGTTTCAAAGGAAAAATCATTAAATTTTGGTTCTGGAAAACCGCTTTGGAAGGGATTACACAACCCGAAACCGGGGATCACCAGATACCCCAAAATTTACCCCTTTAGGGGTGTTTAAAGGCGGTTTTTCCCCCCCTCAACCCCTTCTCGGATACGGAATGAGGTTTTTTTAGGCCCCCCCTAAAGGTCCAAACTTGAAAACCATTTTGGGTCTCTGGGTTTTGGGTTTAACAGATCAGGGATCAAGGGTAATGGGTAATTTGGTTTTTTTTTCCGTTTTATTATTCAGTTCATGGTAACCCATGCATCCCCGGGGGTGCCCCCTCCCTTTTTTTTTTTTTCCCCCACAAAAAAAAAAAAAACCCTGCGCCCATGGGGAACACCGAAGGTCCATAAAGCCCCTTTGTAAAGCTTTTTTTGCAATAAATTTTTTTCATTCCCCGTCTCTCTGGACCAGACAGGGTTATATATTCCCCCCCCTTGGGAAACCCACTCCGGTACTAAGGGCAAAAGCACATCAAAAGATCTATGAGGGGGTATTTTTCTGGGCTGTTTTGAGAAAAACCCGCAAACAAAAATCACGGGTAAAAAAAGGAATCTGCTCCACCTCAGTATTGCCCAGTAATTGGGGGAGGGAGACACCCCCGTCAACACACCCCAAATTTTTCCTCACTTGACCAATTCACCTGAAAAACCAGTCAAACACTGGGTTTAAAGTTTTCCCGAACCAGGGATCCCCAAAACCACACCCTTTTGGGCCCAAAAAAAAACCCCCCCTTTTCCATAAATAAAATTTGAAAAGAAATTTTTTAGGGGGGGATGGTTAAAGATCCCCACCACCATTCCACTCAGGAGTACAAAGTTTGGAATTGTGCCCCAGCTATGGGAGGGGGTCAAATATCCCCCAACCCGAAGAAATCAGGAAAAGCGGCTTTTCCCAAAGGGGAGGCCCCCGAGTTTTTGGAAAAAGGGAAAAACCATCAACAAAAAGAAGCCCTTTAATTTCCCGAAATCCCACAAAAAGCACTTCCCCGAACCAACAGCACAAAGGTTTTTGGGAAAACTTAAAATGGGAACAACAATTTTTTTTGGGTATGAAAGGAAATACCTGCTCGCCTAGGTGATTTCCCCTTCCCCTAACCTTGGAACCACCTAACCGCTGGGGATTTTTCCCTTTTTGTTCTTTGGCCTGGCCTTTCCCCTTTTTTGGGGCACCTCCCGAATGCCTGCCATTTTTTTTTCCCCCAGTAGAAGCATAACCCCTGGGTGGACGAGTATTTTCCCCCAAAGGTTTACTAACCAAACAAAATCGCAGGGAAAAAGCCCACACTTTTCAAGGGCTCCCCTTACCTGGGGGTTTTCATCAAAAAAACGGGTTTAGAGGTTTAAACCCTGGTGTTTGGGCCACCGAGAGGAAAACCCCTTTTCCCCGGACGGCTCTTTCCCTAAAACGTCTGCCAGGGCAAAAAAAGGCCAGTGCCTGGCCCCATCAAAAGGGACCAGGGGTAAGGGGAAAACCAACCCAAAAAAATCCTTTTTTACCAAACACTAACCAAAACCCCAATCTAAACCGGGATTCTGAGAGCTGGGTCGTTCCCCCCCAGACGGAAACCACCAAAAACCCCACCAGCGACGAAATTTAGACAAAAAAATTCCCCCCCACCGCTTTTTACCCCTTTAAGGTTGGGGCAGCCCCCTGAAACCTCGACCAAGCTTTTCCCCTTCTGGGTCATCAAAAAAGTACCCCAAAAAACGGCCAAAAAACCTGTCCACAAAAAGAAAAGTTTTAGGCGAATCTGGCGGTAAAAAAAGGAAAAAAGCCCCCCCCTTTGGGGGGGCCCAAAGGGAAAAAAAGGGACTTAAAAAAACTATTCCCCCCAATCTTTGCCGCCCCCCCCCTTTGCCCAGGTACGTGGGGCCCGGAGCCCCAAAATACAGGGGCGACAAAACCCCCTCTAAAATGCCACAAAGGGCCTTTTCCTTTTTTTAGAAACTGTTTAGGCAACGGGGTAGGGGGGTCCACCCGGAGGGGGAAGGTAAATGCAGGGACCTCTCGTTGGGGGGTTTGACTCCCCGCCGTTCTACCCTCAGGGGGCCCCAAAACCTGGACTACCTGGGTAAGCCCCTGCAAAAAGCTTTTTAAAACCCCTAGCTGTCATGGGTTCATAGTGAGGGTAAAGCAAATAAGGTTACGGGGCCCCGTAAAGGGTGTCACTCAAGGGGGGTACAAAATTAGCCCCGACTGGAACCCAGGGCCCCCTGTCCCCGGGCCCACTTGACGGGTGGCCCTAACGGCAGGGCGGCAAACGGGAACCGAACCCCGTCCCCCGCGCTCAAAGGGGCGGGGGGGGCCTCAGGGAAATTTTAATTTTGTCCCAAACCCGTCCCGGGGAAATTAAAACCCAAAACCCGGGGGAAAGCCAAAGCCAAAAAATCAAAACCCCGAAGGGGTAAACGTAAACAAAACCGAGGCCCAAACCCCAAACGGGGAGGGGGAGGTACAAAATCAAAGACAACCGAGGTTTAAATAAAAAAAGCTGAGGTCCCGGTTTCACAAATTAAAAAAAAACAGCACAATAAACCAAAATAAAAAGGAAAAAGCAAGGCAAACCAAAAAATTTCCCCCCCAGGCGCAAAGGCCCCCCTAGGGGGTTAGCAAAAGGGGGGGTTTAAAAAAGTGATTCCCGGATACCGCCACTATAGCTTTAATTGGGGGGGGGGGCTGCCCCCCCCGGAAAAAAAAACCCCCCCAAAATTTGGGTGGGGGCTGTCACCACAGAGCCCAGCAAACAATTTATTCAAGGGGTTGGGGGTTTCAAAAACAAAATGCTCAGCCTGTTTATTTCCCTGCAGCCCCGGGAATGCAGCCTAGCCCTGACATTTACCTTTCTTTTTATTTCTACTCACCAATTTCTCCCTATCCTGTTTCATAGCTCTCACAAAAGCTGATTGTAAAATCTTTTCACTCTATCCACGGGCTCTCAGCCTATCCATCAGTTCCATAGATTGCTCTACAAAATCATTATACTCCGAATTATTCCTACGTAGCCTCAGGAATTGTCCATATGGTAATCCTTTTATTACATGTTCTGGATGAAAGCTTTCACTATGCAATATAGAATTAGTGGCTATCGGTTTTCTATAACCTTTTGTGACTATTCTGTTTCCCTCAATTTCAATCTTCACATCTAGGAATTCTATTTCCTTGCCTCCAAAATTTGCTGTAAAGCTCATATTCATATTGTTCTGATTTATATAGCCTGTAATTCCTCAAATTCTTCTTTACTACCTGACCAAATGATTATAACGTCATCTATAAATCGAGACCAGTACTTAATACATTTCAAAAAAGGATTCTTCACATTATATATAAATCTTTCCTCCCAGATAGCTAGGAATAATATAGCTAGCGTGGGGGCTACCGGCGTCCCCATCGCCGTCCCAACTGCCTGTATATACCAATCTTGCATGAACATAAAGGCATTGTGAGTGAGAACAAAATTCAGCAACTCACAAATAAATTCCACATGTTCATTATCTACCTCTCTCCTATGTAAGAAAGCTCTAATTGCTTGTATCCCATCCTCATGTTTTATTCTTGTGTACAGGCTTACAACATCAATTGTTGCAAGCTTGTACTCTGGACATATATTTATATCCGATAGATCATGCAACAGTGTTTTCGTATCTTTTAAGTATGAGGGAATGCTAGCTACGAGAGGGCGAAGATACCAATCCAAATATTTTGAAATGGGCTCTGTAAGTGATCCTCTACAGGAAATTATGGGACGTCCGGGAGGACTTTCCAAGCATTTGTGAACCTTAGGCAAAAAATACCAATAGGGTTTAATCAATTTAGGAGGCAACAATTTTTCAGCTAATTTTGATGAGAGAAAACCAATTGTAATTCCTTTTCCTAACAATAATTTCAAAGAGGCTTGATATTTCAACAAAGGATTGGAAGACAATTTCTTGTATGTACCTCCATCATCTAACTGTCTTCTAGCTTCCTGTATGTAATAGTCCCTATTCATAATCACAATATTTCCACCCTTGTCAGCGGGCTTCACTACAACTCTATCATTGTTCTTCAAAATTTTCAAAGCTTTTCGTTCAGCAACAGTAAGATTGAAAGTAGCTGTAGGGTAAATAAGAGCTTTCACCTCCCTCAAAACAGCTGTATTAAAGTTATCCAAAGCTGAGCCTGGTGACAAGGGTGGAAAAAACGCAGACTTCGTGCCTCCCCGAAAACTTTCAATTTCTGAGGTTGATGTATCACATGTTTGCACCCCCTCATTCATCAATTCAAACAAGTCCAATACCGCTTCTCTATCTTCAATTTAAAAATTTTCACCCCTAGAGAAAGCCTCTACCTCAACTGTCAATGGCCTGTTCCCCCGTAGAATATCTGGTTCTGACATCAAATGTTTTTCCTTGAATATTTTATACAGATTCAGTTTCCTCAGAGACTTACTGAGGTCAATCTGAAACTGCACAAAATCAAACTGATCTGTAATACAGAAACTTAACCCTTTCGATAAAAGAGAAACAGTGGCCTCATCTAGTGAGTATTAAGTACTGGTCTCGATTTATAGATGACGTTATAATCATTTGGTCAGGTAGTAAAGAAGAATTTGAGGAATTCACAGGCTATATAAATCAGAACAATATGAATATGAGCTTTACAGCACATTTTGGAGGCAAAGAAATAGAATTCCTAGATGTGAAGATTGGAATTGAGGGAAACAGAATAGTTACAAAAGGTTATAGAAAACCGATAGCCACTAATTCTTTATTGCATAGTGAAAGCTTTCATCCAGAACATGTAATAAAAGGATTACCATATGGACAATTCCTGAGGCTATGTAGGAATAATTCGGAGTATAATGATTTTGTAGAGCAATCTATGGAACTGATGGATAGGCTGAGAGCCCGTGGATAAGGTGAAAAGATTTTACAATCAGCTTTTGTGAGAGCTAGGAAACAGGATAGGGAGAAATTGGTGAGTAGAAATAAAAAGAAAGGTAAATTAGATAGATGTGTCTTCTCTTTTCAATATAGTCCATTAGCAGACCAAGTAAAGCATGCAATACACCGCTTCTGGTACTTGTTAGAAGGTGATGTCTCACTTCAAGATAAAACTAAATATCCACTGTCACGTGCACGCTCCCCAGCACGTGACTGGGGGGGCCACTGCAATGGGGTAGACTTATATCCACTCGAGCTCACGTCTCACTCAGGTAGCAAATCAAGCATAAATCGTACCACAAGACAGTTCCAGCCCCCTCCAAAACTACACGCTGCCACCACCTTCCTTCAATAATCAAAAAAGGAATCAGCCGGAAGGAATCTGACTCCTAACAGATACTCTAAAAACACGTAAAAAATACTCAACTCACTGCTCTCCAGCAGTTACCAAAAAAAAATACACTCCTTCAAGGAAATGGGTCCGTGCAACACCAAGAACTTACGAATTAAGGGTAACTTTAATTTTAAAATGATTTTCAGTGCTTACATGAACAAAATATGATAACAAAGACTATGACACCCATCAATACAGTTATGAAAATAAAAAAGATAAATGCATAGAAAGGTTTCACACTTACAGATGTTTCAGATCCAAGGGGTTTGGAAATAGGAAATGGAACACAGCTCACTTTGAAATTGACCCCACCAGCTATGACACAGACTAGAGGGTGGCTGGGTGAGTTATACCTAGCCAGGCTTTCTCCTCCTTCTCATAACTTGTACTCTCTTACTGGCTAGGATTATGAGGAGGAGGTGGGTATACAGAATTGTCTGAGGAGGGTTATTGTATTTTAGTTCCACAAGGGGGCACTCACGGACTGCTTCTCTGGGCAGAACAAAGGGAACGTCTGTTAAGCCTTCTGGCGGGAAATTTGTTTATTTGAGGGTGGTAAAACTGAGCTTATCAGATCTGCTGTAGCAGGATGCAGGCCGACCATAAATACCTTTCCTTAACAATCAAAGACACTTGGATGGGGGGTTGTCGGACAAATGGGCAGAAACTCCTCTCTCAGTGCAGGATTTAGTGATGAATTAAAATACATTGAATTTTCAGTGTACGACATTACATCCACCATTGGTATCGTTTAGACGTACAAAAAACCTGAGATGAGTTAGTGAAAGGAAGCCTACCTGAAAAACGAAATAATTGGCTAGTGAATAGTATTCCAAAAGGTAATCATAAATGTGGAAACTGTATTTATTGTAAATATCTGAATAATGATAGTAAGATAAAATTAGGTAATGAGGAATTTATGATTAGTCAGTTTATGACTTGTAGGTCGGATTTTGTGGTATATGCACTTTGGTGTCCGTGTAAGAAATTTTATATAGGGAAAATAATACGACCACTACAAATACGCTTTAGAGAATACCTATACTCACTGAAGACAGGGAAAGGAGCCCCGAGATGGATTTTGCATATGAAGGAGGTACATAATAATGAGATTGAAGGGGTTAACTTTGCAGGGTTGAAACGTATCCTTAATTCTTCAGGAGGTCTGGATCACCATACAAAATTATTACAGTGCGAGGCGCGTTGGATATTGCGCACGAATGCATTAGGGCTTCAAAGTCTAAATGACCGCAATGATCTGTCATCGTTTTTATGAATGTAATTGTTGTTTTGTTATAATGTATCTGTTTTTAATTAAGATTGACAGCTAGAGGGAAAATAAAAGTACGTGGTGACGTAGTTCCCTTCAGGCTTAAAGGAAGCGTGTGTCTACACGCGAAACAGCTGTTGCCGATCTGTCAAGCTTGGCGTGGTCTCGTGTATCCCGTATGCCTTAAACTATGGAGACAAGTTGCCGAATAAAGTAAGGTTTTTTACTACATTACATGTGTGTATGTGTATGCATCTGTGTGTATGTGTGTGCATGTGTGTGTATGTGTATACATGTGTGTGTATGTGTATGCATGTGTGTGTGTGTCTATGCATGTGTGTGTATGTGTATACATATGTGTATGTGTATGCATGGGTGTGTATGTTTATACATATGTGTGTATGTCTATAGATGTGCATGTATGTGTATGCATGTGCGTGTATGTGTATACATATGTGTATGTCTATACATGTGCGTGTATGTGTATACATGTGTGTGTATGTGTATACATGTGTGTATGTGTCTATACATGTGTGTATGTGTATGCATGTGTGTGTATGTGTATACATGTGTGTGTATGTGTATCCATGTGTGTGTATGTCTATACATGTGTGTATGTGTATACATGTGTGTGTATGTGTATACATATGTGTATGTGTCTATACATGTGTGTATGTGTATGCATGTGTGTATGTGTATGCATGTGTGTATGTGTATACATATGTGTATGTGTCTATACATGTGTGTATGTGTATGCATGTGTGTATGTGTATGCATGTGTGTATGTGTATACATGTGCGTGTATGTGTATACATGTGCGTGTATGTGTATGCATGTGTGTGTATGTGTATGTGTATACATGTGTGTGTATGTGTATGCATGTGTGTGTATGTCTATGCATGTGTGTATGTCTATCCATATGTGTGTATGTCTATACATATGTGTGTATGTCTATACATGTGTGTGTGTGTGTATGCATGTGTGTATGTCTATACATGTGTGTGTATGTCTATACATGTGTGTGTATGTGTGTGTCTATACATGTGTGTATATGTGTATACAGGTGTGTATATGTGTATACATGTGTGTGTATGTATGTACATGTGTGTGTGTATGTATGTGTGTGTGTATATGTATGTATGCAAATGTGTATGTACTGTATGTACACAAATATCACAATATCACCTCATTCACGTGACTAAAACATAATCCTGCCTGTTTGTCCCTTACACATGTAAACTACAACCTGATGATGAATTATATTTGAATAGAATTTTTATACCTGTCATTTGTCAGGGTTGCCTATGTTTTTAGCTGCTGCAGCCAGGCTAAGGCTAGGTTCACACGGCGTAACTGCAGGGTACATTTTGCGGCGTATTTGCACATCAATACACCCAACATGTGCCCCACAATTATGGTAATCCATAGCTCTCATAGAGAACTATGAATTACGTCTGTCTCCTCCCATACAAAACGATCGTATCGTGCACTGGGGGAGAGAAGGGACAGGTCACTTCTTCGTGGCGCTTACGCCGGTCCCCCTGAACAACGCGCACTTCCAAAATGCACAGCGTACTGAGGCGTGTAGAGTACATGCGGCAGTATACCATGTGAACATGTCCTAAGGGTATGTTCACACAGCGTACCTGTGCGCACCGCTATACGGTCACCTCCCATCCACTTTCACTTCTCCCCCTGAAAGAAGTGGCCTGTCACTTATGTTTACGGGCGAGTTCTGTGTTCCAGGGAAAACAACCAGTAACCAGAGCCCTCACCGCTATGATTTTTCCGTATTTGTGGGGCGCACTTTGGACGCATTACAGCAGTTATGCCCCAAAAATACACTGTGTATGTTCACACCACGTAATGTCGGTCTGTAGTACGGCGTGTAATTGCGCTTCAATGCACCCGACATACGGGCCGACATTATGGTAATTCATAGGTCTCACTGAGAGCTAGGATTACATGTTCAGGGGAGAATAAATATCAGAGGGACGCGCTGGCTACAGTTTTTTCTCTGTAAAAATACATGCTGCAGTTCACAATGGGGCGTGAAAAATGCTGTGTGTACTCCGCCCTACTGAGCAAAACTTAACACAAAGGGCCCGGGCCCCGGATGTTTTGGGACCCTAGCAACGCCCCTGGCTGGCTGGCTGAACGTTTGCAATACCTCGGAGTCTACTTAACGCCAGTCTATGCCTCCCTTTTTAAAAATAATTTCCCGAAGCTTATAGGGGACATTAAAAGATTGCTGGATAGATGGAATAAATTGGCTTTATCTCTATTTGGGTGTATAGCGGCGATTAAAATTACCATTCTCCCTAAACTGATGTATCTTTACGAGACCTTGCCTATTCCCATTCCTATGAAAGTTTTCCACCCTTTCAGTCGGACTTGATACACTTTATATGGGGCAATAAGAGGCATAGGATACCTCGAAGTATTCTCTTGGCGGGTAGGGAGGATAGGGGCTTGGCGGTGCCATTACGAGCTATACCTTCATGGTAAGCTCTTTTTGCATATTCCAGATGGATGGAGGTGGAGAAGCTGTGGCTGGCCCCCCTCCACCCTAACTCTCTACTGTGGGCTACTACCTCTCAAAAGTTTAATGTTACATTGTTGCACTCTATGACCCTTAGGGCCAGTTCACACGGCTTATTGTCGACATAATTGCGGGACACAATTACGCCAGCTGCCGTGCAGCGGGGGACCGACATCTCACCGGCCCCATAGACATTCATTATTCACGGCGCGTACACACCGTAAATAATTGACATGTCACTTTCTCCCCGCTCTGCGAGAACTGTGGATTACCGTAATGGCTGTGACGGATTCCAGCCGTATTGCAGCGCAGTACGGCCGCAATACGGCTGCAATTCGTGCCCAAAATAAGCCGTATGAACGGCCCCTAACTAGGGATATTTGGAAGAAATGCCACAAAAAAATTGGGCTATGTTCAGAGGCCTCCTCTATGACCTCATTTATCTTTCATCCTCTCCTTTTAGCAAATCTGGTGGATCATCGTACACTGAAACTGAAAACTTTTGATGTTTTGCGGTCCACTCATGATCTGCCCCTCTCTGCCACTTATTCCTATATTCAGATTAGGCATTTTGTATCGTCCACATTAAAATCCAGTTGTCTCCCCCACCGGGTTTGAAAAGATATGTCGGGCAGGTTATTCCACCAAAGAATTGATATCTTTAATTTATAAATTACTAATAGCTTCTAATCCTGACTCCCATATAGTTCATGCGTACATGGTTAAGTGGGAGGAGTATCTGGGGTCCCCTGTCTCCAGAGACACCTGGCAATTGATATGGAAGCAGGCTGCTCGCTCGTCTTTATCTGCTCAAACCAAGGAAAACCAGTACAAAATACTAATGTATTGGTATCATACACCTGCTCTTTTGCATAAATTAAAGCCGGACATTCCGGATTGTTGCTGGAGATGTGGGGACCCTGGAGCAAATTTACAACACATCTTTTGGGAGTGTAGAATGATACGGCCACTCTGGAACTCAGTACAGACTTTGGTCCATGAGATTATGCAGATTAGGGTCCCTCTTATCCCGCAAACCTTCCTCCTTTTAATATTCCCTATGCCCCTTTAGGTCATAGGATGGGTAGGCTTTTCTTATACATAGTGACGGCTGCTAAATGTCTGATTGCTAAATTTTGGAGACAGACCTCAATTCCCACTAAGCATGATGTATGTTTATGTCTGCAAGAAGTTAGACGTATGGAATACCTCACTGCTTTGTCACATACTCAATTGGACTTTTGATCTTATTTGGAAATCATGGAATACTTATTGTATTCGTCAAGACTTGTAGATTTCTACTTAGGCACAACTGGGTTGCAAACCTGGTGCTAGGAGCCTCCTCTCTCCCCTTTGTGTCGAGTCTTTAGTCTTTCCCCCTTTGTTTTGTCAGTTTGTCTTTATGTCTAACTGGCTTCTCTATCTATAGGGCCGGCTAATAGTATTCTTTTACTAGTTCGCGCAGATGGTGACTTTACCAAGTGAAATGGAACTTTGACCTGTGTAGACCAACGTGATACTTCAGGATACTGCTGCACACTGCTTCTTTCTCTTTTTTCTCTTATTTCTACTGACATGTTTATATTTTATCTCATGGAATTATTTTTATAGGCCTCTGTAGCCTTATCGTTGTATTCGGAAAATTTTCAATAAAATATACAATTAAATAAAAAAAGAAAAATTAAACAGTTGTGGCTCTGGGAAAGCAGAAACAAAGCAAACGTGACCCCACCCCCCCAAAAAAAAATAGGCTGCGGCAGAAAGGGGTTAATCCATTATTTTCTAGAATTTAGTATATATTCACAGAGAAAAATAAATCAACATTAGTTTCCCTGAATCTGTTGTTTTGGCCTTAGTATGTTATTTAACTTAACCTCAGGCCCCAGAATCAAAGTAGCACCTATTGGATTTTGGAGCTACCATTTTGTTACACCCTACCATTTTGTTACACCCGCACCTCCGCAGCGTCCCCAGCTGCGGCAGGCACCGCCGCACATAACTCCGGCATCCACGTACTTCGGCACACTCGTGTTCTCGTCCCGGCGCGCTCTCCTGCAAATTTGTCTCACCGGGCACTGACCCTATTTAAGCTCTGCCTCTTCCTTAGCACCTTGCCGAATTGATAGTGCTCTGTGCCTTGAGAGGAAGCATTCCTGAGTATCTTGTTTGTCTACTATGTACTGTACCTTCTGCATCCGTCCCTTGATCATGAACCCTTGCTGCCTGTCCTGACCTTCTGCCTGTCCCCGACTGTCCCCGATGTCCGCCGGCCCTAAACTCCGGTTGTCCATGCCGTCGAAGTTTGGTGGGGACCCAAAGGCCTGCAGGGGCTTCATCACCCAGTGCCCCCCTCCCACATGGAACTTATGGCTGGTCAGTTCCCATCGGAAAGGTTTAAGGTGGCCTTCATGGTCAGTCTCCTCTTGGGAAAGCCCTGGCCTGGGCGAACCCACTCTGGGACCGAGGCGATCCGGTCACAGCTGATCTTGTGACATTCCTGCAGGTGATCCGCAGTGTCTTCGAAGAGCCTGCCCGCGCCTCATCTGCCGAGACCGCCTTACTTAACCTGCAGCAAGGGAACTCCTCCGTAGGTGACTACTCCATGCAATTCCGCACACGCTTCAATGTTGGCTTGGAATGATGCTGCATTTTATGCCACAATCAAGATGGGCCTCTCCAGCCAGATTAAGAATGCCCTCTCCACCCGGGACCCTCCGTCTTCATTAAGCGAGCTCATCCATCTGGCATCCCGGATTGACATCCGTCTCTCGGAGAGGCGGGCGGAGCTCCGTCATGACCGTGTACCAGTCCAAACACGTGGTCTACTCCGTCTTGCTCCGGTGTTTTGTCGGCCTCCACTGCCTCCTTCCCAGCCAGTCATGGAAGAGGCCATAAAAGTGGACAGAGCCCATCTGACTCTGCAAGAACTTAACCGACGACGTGAGGAGAACCTATGCCTCTACTGCGGCAGCCCCAAACATCTCCTCAGGGGTTGTCCGCTTCATCCGCAACGTCTGGGAAACGAGTGCACCTAGGCTTCATGGGAGAGGCGTCCCTAGGTGTGAGCAATCCCTCTGCCAAAAAATATTATTTTTCGCGTAATCTATAGACCCACGGACATCACTGAGGAGATCGAAGAACAGGTGCATAATCACATGGTGCGGGCAGCACAAGCGGGTACAGTGGTAATAATGGGTGACTTTAATTACCCAGGCATTGACTGGGGTCACGGTTCAAAAGGGAAAGAAGTTACTCAATCTGTTAGAGGATAATTTTATGGGGCAGTTTGTGGAGAAACCCACTAGAAGTGATGCTCTGGTGAATCTGGTAATTTCTAACAAAGCAGAAGTTGTTGGAGCGGTCACTGTTTCTGAAAATCTAGGTAACAGCGACCACAATATAATTAATTTTAGTGTAAACTGGAAATAAAAAAAACAGAGAGGGAGGGCAAAAACATTTAATTTTAAAAAGGCCAATTATGTCTTACTGAGGGATGCAATGCAGGACATAGACTGGGAGCAGCTATTTGCAAATAGTGATATAGAAGCTAAATGGGAGAGCTTTAAATATACTTTGGGGAAATTTATAGCAAAATATATTCCTATGGGTAACAAGTATAGGAGATTAAAACTAAATCCAACATGGCTTCTACCTTCTGTTAAGAGGGCAATAAACAATAAAAAGGGCTTTTAAAAAATATAAGTCAGAGGGGTCAGCATTAGTCTTTGAAAATTACAAAGAGCTTAATAAAATCTGTAAAAAAGTGATAAAAGAAGCTAAAATTCAAAATGAAGGTGGCCAAGGACAGCAAGACAAAGCCAAAGAAATTCTATAAGCATATAAATGCCAAAAAGCCAAAGTCAGAGCATGTAGGACCCTTAAAAACCTGTGATGGGGAGCTGGTCACTGGGGATCAGGAGAAGGCAGAGGTACTAAATTGGTTCTTCAGCTCAGTAAATACTAATGATGAGAAAGTAGCTGATGGGGGTGGGAACAGTGCAGATGTGGTGGTGCCAGTACTGTTAATACATCATCTGCTATAATTAATTGGCTCAGTGTAGCAAAGGTCCAAGCCAAGTTAAATAAACTGAATGTGAACAAGGCTCCAGGCCCAAATGGCTTACACCCAAGAGTTCTTAGAGAGCTCAGCTCGGTTGTGGATGTGCCTCTGTATATGATATTTAGAGATTCTCTGGTGACTGGTATAGTGCCAGGAGACAAATGTGGTTCCCATCTTCAAAAGAGGCTCCAAGTCTTGCCCAGGTAATTATAGGCCAGTAAGTTTGACATCTGTTGTGGGAAAAACGTTGGAGGGGCTAAAAAGGGACTATATAAAGGAATATGTGCATGGATACAATATAATAAGTGATTGCCAGCATGGTATTACTAAGTACAGAAGTTGTCAGACCAACCTAATCAGTTTTTATGAAGAGGTGAGTAGAAGTCTGGAAAGCGGGGATATTGTGTTTTTAGACTTTGCAAAGGCCTTTGACACTGTCCCTCATAAGCGTTTGTTGGGTAAATAAGAATCCGTTGTGTTAGAAATAACAGTGTGTCATTGGATGAAAAACTGGCTATTGGATCGTAGAGTGGTGGTAAATACTACTACTCTGAGTGGTCCCCAGTTATGAGTGGTGTTCCCCAGGGCTCAGTATTGGGCCTCTTTTATTCAATGTATTTATTAATGATATAGTGAAAGGGATCAATAGAACGGTTTCAATTTTTGCAGATGACACCAAGCTATGTAGCAATGGAAGATGCTCATAAATTGCAAGCAGACCTGGACACACTGAGTGTTTGGGCATTCACTTGGCAAATGAGGTTCAATGTGGATGGGAAAGTAAGGGTCTGCATCCCGGGTACAAATAATCTGCAGGGTCATATGTCCTAGGGGGAGAAAAGCTTGGAGAATCGCTTGTTGAGAAAGATAGGCATTCTTGTAGATCATAGACTACAGAACAGCATGCAGTTTTCAATCACTGCATCTAAAGGCAAAATAAGGGAAAAATATTAAAAGAGGCTGGACTCGAAGGGCAAGGGTGTAATTCTACCACTGTATAAAAGCATTTGGTGCGACCTC
The DNA here is from genome assembly GCA_025379985.1 of Phyllomedusa bahiana. NCBI lineage: Eukaryota > Metazoa > Chordata > Amphibia > Anura > Hylidae > Phyllomedusa > Phyllomedusa bahiana. Next base: position 2,857 of record JAODAL010020226.1, on the reverse strand, counting down.
ACTTAAAAATATGCTGTTAGTTCTGGGCCCCAGTTTATAGAAAAGATGTAATGGAGCTAGAAAGAGTGCAAAGATGAGCAACCAAACTTATAAGGAGAATGGAGCATCGTAGTTATGAGGAGAGGTTAGTAGAATTGTCAAATAGTCTCCAAAAAAAGGGGGAATCTCACAAGAGAACAGAGAGTGACTTCTGATCACTATATTTACTATTTTGCCATAGGCAAACTTAAACTCTATCAGTTCTCTATCTATAAAACACTAAGGGCGACATGTATGAATCTCGCTAGGTCGGAGCGCGTTGTTTCGCCTGATTTCAATGTGAAATTTGTGCCTGATTTATGTCGGGGGCCGGGGCGCGCTCATACATACTATGTAAAGTCCGCCGCGCCTCGCCAGTGTTTGAGGCGCAGTGCGGGACCGAGGCGCAGTGCGGCGCTGCGCCAAAGATTCGCAGTACGAGGAGGAGGGCTCATATATACGGGGAAAAGTTCCCTGCGCCTCGCCAGTGTGTGGGGCACAGTGCGGGGACATGGGCGCAGTGCGGGACTTAGGCGCTGTGCGGGACTGCGCCGAAAATCTGTTCCGATGTGAGACAGGCTGGAAAACAGCGAGAAATCATTCCACATGTCAGTGCGGAGTATGAATCAAAAATCGCCTTTATAAAGGCGGAAAACATTCTCAGAAAAAGAGCTGAAACCTATAAAAAAAAACACATAAAACAAAATCCCTGTCCAATATCCTAATACAAGAATTAGGATATTGGAAATTGCCGGGAAATACAGTAATTCAAATTCGGAAACCTATTCTCATTGGTCGGCATAAACCGGCCAATCAGAATAGGAGCGACAGTGAACCATTAAAACCTATGGGGAAGGATTGACCAATCAGAATCCACGGCGGGACAGTTCAAAATACAGTAAAAATGGTGAAAAAAGCTGATTGGCCGAGCTAGCGGGGGCTTGGTTAGCTCAGCCAATCAGAATAGGAGCGACAGAGACCCATTAAAACCTATGGAGAACTATTGACCAATCAGAATAGGAGCGACAAAGACCCATTATATCCTATGGAGAAGTTTAGACCAATCAGAATCCACGGCGGGACAGTTCAAAATACAGTAAAAATGCAGAAAAGAGCTGATTGGCTGAGCTAGCGGGGGCTTGGCTAGCTCAGCCAATCAGAATAGGAGCAACAGAGACCCATTAAAACCTATGGAGAACTATTGACCAATCAGAAAAGGAGCGACAAAGACCCATTATATCCTATGGAGGAGTTTGGACCAATCAAAATGAAAGGCAGGACAGTTCAAAAATACAGTAAAAAAGACAGAAAAGAGCTGATTGGCTGAGCTAGCGGGGGCTTGGCTAGCTCAGCCAATCAGAGCGCGAGCTACTTCTCCCATTATAGTCTATGGAGAGATGGGCGCTCTGAAATCTCGGCGCTCAGCGCCGTGCGGCATGAAGTATTAACCCCTTAAGGACCCAGCCTGTTTTGACCTTCCTGACACAGCCCTATTTTTGACATGTCAAAATCTGACATGTCAATTTATTTGAGAATAACTTTTTGACACTTTTACCTATCCATGTGATTCAGAGATTGTTTTCTCGTGACACATTGTGCTTTAAGTTAGTAAGAAATTTTTATCCATACAATCCTTTTTTTTTTGTGAAAAAAAAAAACAAAATTACTGAAAATTTTTGGAAAATTTTGTGATTTTGAAAGTTAAAAAATTTCTGCGTGCAAACAATAATTATTCACCACAAAATATTAAAAAAATAGCACTCCCATATTCCACTATAGGTTGGCACTTTTTTTTTAAAAATGTCTTTTTTTTTTTTTTTTTAAACGACATTAGAGGGCTTAAAATTTTCTCCCTTTTCAAGAAATTTCAATATACTTTTTTTTTTGGACCACTCCAGTTCCTGACTGCTTGGGGGGCCTCAGTTGATACCCCCAAAAAGTGACGCCCCCCTGAAAACTAACCCCTTAATGATTTTCAACCTATTTTGAAGTTTGATAACCCTTTAGAAAATTTTACAGAAATTAAAGCAAAATGGAGGTAAATTTCAAAAACACTTTTTTTGCAGATTTTCAATATTATCCATTTTTTCACTGGAATACGGAAAAAGTGACAGGTAAATCAAATTAAATCACTTCCCCCAGGCGCCCTTTTAGGATATCCCCTATTTGGCCCCAGTGCAATTTGGGTAAACGATAACCAGAATAGGAGGACCCTACTATACTCTGGGGGCTCATTTTCAAACATTTTTTTTAGGGGCCATTTTCAGGGTTTGGGGGCACCCTAAGGGGAAAACTTAATAAAAACCCCCAAATAGACTGCATATTGAAACACACCCCTTAAGGAAAAAAATCCAGGGGGGCATTGATAATAGACCCCACGGTGATTTCCAATTTTTTTTTTTGCATAAGGGTGGAAAATAAAAAAAATTTTTTTTTCCAATAATCTGCAATTTTTGCTTAAAATTTTCAATATACAAGGAATCCTGGAAAAAAAAAACCCTAAAAAAAATTTGTTTTTCAATTTCTTCCAAGTTCGGCAACCCCTACATTGGGGGGTAAACTGCGTTTGGGGGGCCATGGCAGGGGATAAGGGGGGGAGTGGCTATTTGGCTTTTTGGGAAAACAATTTTGGTGGGCCCTGTCGCATTTGCAAAGCCCCCAAAGTAGCAGAAAAGGCGAAACCTTCCAGAAGTCGCCCCATTTTTTGGGTTCACACTAGTGTTGGGGATTTTTATCAAAAAAGTGAAATCGGCAATTTTTATGGGATCGAAATTTCAGATCATGCAAAAATTTAAGGTAAAACGTGCATCATCTATTTAAAGGCCTTTTTTTTCCCCTT
>JAODAL010020225.1:0-70024 GCA_025379985.1 Phyllomedusa bahiana | reverse complement strand
TTTTGGGGGGGTTCCCTTTTTCCCCCTGTAGAACAGAATGGAGCATTGTGCACAAGCGCGACCGGCTCTTCTCTGAGCTAACACTATCAGGGACCTGTTCTCGAGATGGGTGCGGGTCTCAGAAGTGCATCTATTGCACTTTAATGGTATATGCTATTTAAATTCCAGCAGTCTATGGTGCCAACACCCCTTAAATGAGGTCAATTTATAAATTGTATGCACCAGGCTCCCAGTAAGGTTATGTTCACACGGTGTTTTTGATCCGTTTTGTATCCAAAAAAAGCATCCAAAAGCACTGCGTAAATCCTATCGAAAATACATCCAACACGTATCCATTTTTGCGGTGCATTTTTTGGCGTTTTTTTTGCTGCAGCAGGATCGCCCCCTTTAATTTTTAAATAGGTCGCGCTGCCCTTTCGATAAAGAATGGACATAAAAATCCTTTGAATGGTCTGAAAAGACGAAAAAAAAACAGACATCGGCGATACTGGTCTGAATCCAATGCATATTTTACATGAAAGCAAAAGTAAATTACACTGCACATTGTTTATGGGGGTTTGGGTCCGTTTAGGGCGGGAAAACTGATCCAAAAAGCATCAAAAACGGATCCAAAATCGATTTCCCAAAACCCTGGGTTAACTATATAATGGGCCCCAGGGAGCTAAACGTTATCCGTTTTAACTTTGGCAGTGCAGGGGATTTGGAGGTTATCCGAAAAAAAAAAGCTCTAGCCCCCATAAAAGTATTTTGGGAAAAAAATTACTCCGAAAAATAACCATATAAAACGGGCATTTTACTTTTTGGGACCTAGTGATTGTAGATTAACCATTTAAAAAAACAGACAGCTCCACCCCACTGGGGCATTTAACCTTGATTGTGACAATTACCCGGTCATCTTTTCCTTATTGGTGTTTTAGTTCCTTGTAAAAAGAAAAAAAAAAAGTGTTGGGCCACCAAAGTTCCGAAGGGGTGTTTCCTTTTGGGTGTTTCGGCCCAAAACCTCGTCGAAAACCCCACACAAACCGCTCTCCCCAAAGGGGTTTGCGCGCGGGGGTGGGGTGGGGCGGCCGGGGGGGGGGTGGTTTGGGGCGCAGGGGAAAACCGCGGCCAGCCGTGCCCACCCGCGGCGAACACCCGCGCAAAACCGGGCCGCTGAGCATCCCCGTCAAGAAAACAGTAGGTTCTCCACACGCCTTTTCCACTTCCCCAAAACCAACAGCAAAAACCCCCCAGGGGGTGGTGAATATTAACGCGGTTTCCAATAGGAAACCATGTTAATAAACTACTGATTTGGGGGTGGTTTTGGCCGTGGAAACGGCGTCGGAACCCGTGGCCAGAACCGCGCCCCAATCCGCTGTGTGAACAGGGCCTAAGAGTGGAGATCGCAATCCCAGTATATCCAAAAAGGAGTCGCCCCATCAGACCTTGGGCAGAAATCTTCAGATGATAATAGTATTTTATCTTCCATCACCAAAAATTTGTTAAAACTTGTACTTTTTTTTTTCAATGCATCAAAAACGATGGCCCCCAAAGCTGTGATGCTTCGAGAAACCCTGCTCTTACTCGGAAGCAAAAAGTAAATTTTCATATTTTTGATGTGTGGAAATAATACTATTATTAATAATTAGTATTATAATTAGTATTAATAATTAGTATTATAATAATACTTTTATTTTTGCTTGTATTTGCAACATTCGTCCCTTGCTGTTCTGGAATCCTATCAATAGCCACTGACTTCATGTTGAGCTTGTGCAAATCTGAGCAAGCGGCTATTGATAGGATTTCCAGAACAGCAAGGACAAACTTAGTATGAAACTAATGGGGAATGGCAAAATGCCGCAGAGTTCCTTTTGTAGATTAGACCACCGTGCAGCTTAGTTTTTGTCTATGTATAGCAGAGGGAGAGAATCTGCAGCCTCATCCCCCTCCTTCCCCTCTTTATATTCCTTGCTGAGCCCTGTTCTCTCACCTTTTCCCCCCCTTTCAGGGGGTTGTGAGAATATCGAGCTTTAAATCCCAGAAAAAAAAAGTTCACGGAATCCATCGCTATCTCACAAACGCCTACAAGCGGGAAGAATTTGTCAGCACGTGCCCGGCCAAAGTCGAAATTGAACTTGCATACGCCCAGGTGGCCAAACCATGCAAGTAACAAGCAAGCTCTCCAAGAGAAAGAGGAACTCCTATTTAAACTCCTTATAGTAAAAAAAAAAAAATACAAAAAAATGCAAAAAAAAAAAGCCCTAGCTTTTGTTTCTTGTAAGGACAGAGCATCGATTGGCCTGTCCGACTGCCACTCACGAACTCGAGAGATCCTCCTCCTCTAACCTAGGACCTTGTTACAGTAGACCATGGTCAGTGTAGTTCCCAAACACGGCCTTTGGGTGGCAGTGTATATGGTTAATTTTTTTTTGTTATTGGCTTTTCTTTTTCCCCACTTATGGGCAAAACCCTATGTTAACCTCATAAGGAGGATTATTTTCTGTTGCATTAAGGCTATATTTTTTTACAGTGTGTGACCCATATAGAAGAAAAATAATCTTGTATGTAATTTTATGTTTTTCCACTAGATAGGTGTAGACAATCAAAATGTTTAATTCCTGCTACCTCTTCCTAAAAGAGCTTCTATACAGTACAGTAGACCATATAAACTAAAAACTGTTCCGGACTATGGGGAATTTCCGAGGCGGCACATGCCCCGGGCCCACAAGTCCCTTTTTTATACCCTCCTGCCGAGGGACCAATGTTTTGTAGGGGACCCCATATGTATAGTTTTTTTTGGCGCACAAAATTCTCCTTCAGCTGCTTGTGCCATGTTTGTCCTTCTTTTAGTAAAGTTCAAGGGGTTGTCTGATTTGAAAGACCTAATTTTTTTTCTTCTAAAAATTTTTTTTTGAAAATGCTGGTTATTCGTTCCAGGAGGATAGAAAATAGTAAAAATAAATTACTCCTGCCCCCTCCCCCCCAACTTACCTTAAAGCTGTTCGTTCCAGACTAAAACCCCCGGGCACCGGCCCCCCGTGATGACTCACGATTGGCGCTCACATGAAGCAGCAATTTCAGGCCTCAGTGGATACATGTCCTATAACCCCAAGAACCTGGCCCCTGTGTATACTTAGGGTCATGTACAGAGACGTGATGTCTTTGGATGGGATCGCGGTGGCGCTGAAGGAAGCCGGTTTATAAGGGTTTTCTCCCTAGGCCGTTTCACAGGCAGTTTACACTCGCAGGCTGTAGGTGTTTCTATAACAGTGATTGGCTTATTCAGCTTCTAGCTGAGCCGCTGCCTTGACAAGTACGGGAGAGCTAATTTCCATTAAACAAAATCTACAGGTGCTGTGAGGACTGAAAACAATGGATTTATCTGTAAACAAATGCAAATCTTGTTAGAGATAGTTATGTTCTCTCCAGGGCTCACTCTCGTCAGTCTGTCTGTGGGGTATACACTTTCTTTTTCTCCGCTAATCAATACGGGTTTAAGGTTTAGTATACAGTTAACCACAGAAACCTGGGTGCACTCGAGCACATTAAATGTCTCTTAGCTCATGACTAAAGTAAAATCAACAGAGCCATGTATTTAGAAAGTCTTCAATTAACAGTTTTCCCCAAAAAAATAACCTTTGAGTGAGAAAACCCTTTAAAGGGTCATTTTTGTTTTCTATATTCCCCCAAAATTTTAAACTTCTGAAATACCCTTTTTAGGAGTTCTGAGTTAATAGATGAGGGCCGGATCGGGGCCCCACCTATAAAACCTTTGCAAGCACAATTCATAAATCCTGGAGGACCCCCGCAAGTCTCGGGGGAACAGTTTCATTTTTTTGAATGGCAAGGGGAAACAAATTTCCCCTGCATGGGGCGTAGAGAATCGACACTTGCCCCCCGGTTCCAATAGAAAATACAGCTGATCACGGGGGGGGGGGGGAGGGGGGGGGGGTTTACAGCAGCAGAAATCCCCTAATGGGCTTATTAGGGGCTTTCACAAGGACTTTTTGGTGCTTTTTTTTTTTTTTTTTTGCAGAAATGCACAGCATTAAGTGCATTGTATTTCTGCAAAAAAAAAAAAAAAATTATCCGTTAAAGCACCATTAGGAAAAGGTGTCTAAAGCAGACAACCCTTTTAACTTTCTACCTTCAATATCGAGATCCCGGGACATGACAGAGCACAGCGAGTCATTGTGATATAAAGAAAAGGCTGAAGAGCACGGAGATGTAATAATGGACTAAGACTATGCATTCCATGTAGATTACCTGAAGATAGAAATCACACACTAACAATGTGTCATACTCTTATTTCCTTACTTCTCATCCTCAAGTACTTTTATATCATTTTATAGATAAATCTAAGGGTTTGATTAAAGGGGAGAACCTCTCTTTCCGCTTCACCCCACTCCTTTCTGGTAAGCTCCCTGTGTGGCTGTGCAGGGGGCCCTCGAGTCGCTGATAAGAGCTTGCAGCCGAAGACTTCACGGGCACCAAACCTGCCATTTATAGGCCTTTTGTATAGTTTTAATGTTAACTTTTTGTTGTTTGATTAACACACATGACAATACATATCCCCCTAATAACGGACAACCAGCTTTAGTTTTGATTAGAAGACTACAATGACGCCCCCTAGAGTCTCCCTCTCATCAGTAACTTGTTTATTGCAATTATTTGGGTAGGACTCATTCTCATTATAAACCAAACCTAGAAGTTGTATATTTAATATTCTGAAGAAATCAACCTGAATATTCACATTTATATTAAAAACTGAACCTGAAAACCACACGTTGCAGTTGTCTGTGTGTGTGTATATATTATATGGGTGTATGTGATTTATATTGCAGCCGTCAGCAAGGCATCCAAAAGGACAACGGACATGGGGGGAGTTGGGGTTAAAGAGGTCGAGATTACACAAAAGGGTTCACTTTTTTTCTTTTGTTTCCCGAACCCTCCCCCACCTCTCAACCCTACAGGCAGGAGTGGCGCTGTTTCTTGATGAGTGCCTTTAGGAGTGTTTGGCAGCTCCTTACTCTTGTCCATAGAATTAAAGGGGTTTTGCCAGGAGGAGCCTTATCTGCTAAGAAGCTAATGTAAACAAATCACAGAGCTGAAAGAGAGAGAGACGCACACAGCCAGAGCAGGAGCTGCATAAGGGATCGTGTGACATGTTTACTGAAATAATCAAACTAAAACTTGTGGATTCTGTATACAAAAGACAACACCTTTTCTCCTCAGCAGCTTGAAAGCTCTTTCATGTTCTCTGTCATCAGATAAAGCAGGGATCTAATCACACTACAACTAGTTTATTTTGTATACAAAAGAAAACCTATTGCTACCCGGTGCCTTAAACTTCTGCAGCTCAGTCTCATCAGATAAGAAGCTTTCTCTGCACAAGCCCCCATCCAGCAGCCTGTCAGGCCGTATCTCTAATACAAACTTTGAAGTAACCATGTAAGGAAGGCTGTAGCTCTCTCAACTGCAATTTTTGTAACACATATATTTAGAAAAGTGATTAAAAACCCATTTTGGAGGATCCCACGTCAACATTACATCGTGGCAAAACCCCTTTAAAGAGGCTATCTTACTACATTGATTCATCTGACCTCAGTCCTGTTTTCACTTTGAATTCAGGGGCGTGTTTACTTGCTTCTACTAGACTGCAGTAGTAGCCAGGTCTGTAGCTATAGCAACCAGTGCTGGCAGCCTACCAGGATAGATCAAACAGGTCTGTAGCTATAGCGACCTGAGCAGCTGATGCAGCCCATACAAAAGGGGATATCTAGGAATAGGTAGGACGCTGGTAACGGACATATATTGCAAAGTGACTTGTTTTTGCAAGATCTTTAACATAAAAAGCAATCCTTGTAGTGAGACAAGCAAGCTAAGCCCTGCGAAGTCAAACCTCTTCTGTGCAGAAGTGTTTAAAAACTGTTTAAAACACATAAGACATATGAAGTAAAGCATGCACAACAGTATTTTAGTGCAAATTGCACTTGAATTCTGCCGGAATTGTCATTATCAATGAGCCCTATTGTGTTTTTTTCGAAAACTCATGTAGAAAACATGTGCATGTTTGTTTTTGTTTTTTTTAAGGTATACATTTTATTTGAATGCAAGTGTTTTTAGGGTATGTTCACGTCATGTACAGTACGCGCCGCAGTATTTTGTGTGTTTCGGGAGCTCGCACTGATTAGCGCGTAATCCCGCGGCACGAGGGGGGGGGGGGCGCCAGCCCACCGGCCACATTGACATTCATTACTTGCGGCACGGATGCCTTAATGAGATTCTCCCATATTAACATATTCCCATCAAGGCTGGGGTCACACTTATTTTGGGGGTTTTTGTTAATTATAAGAGCACCTGCATTTAAAAAAAAAATGAAATAATATAAAATTGTGCATGCAATATGGATAAGTCTTCTGCTTGCGCCTTTTGAAGAAGTTGAGAAACGCAATGTGTGATTCCGGACAAGTTTTACACAAGGGGCCACATGTATGAAAACTGTCTGGTTGTAAGACTTTCTTTGTTGCCCATAGTAACCAATCAGGGCCCATAGCAACCAATCCGAGCTCTCCTTTCATTTTCTCAGAGCACTATATGAAATGAAAGCTGAGCTCTGATTGGTTGCTCTGGGCAACGAAGAAAGCCTTACACCCAATCAGAGCTCAGCTTTCATTTCATATAGTGCTCTGAGAAAATGAAAGGAGACCTCTGATTGGTTCCTATGGGCAACGAAAAGTCTAACACCTACACAGTTTTTATACATGTCCCCCTCAAGTCTTTTTGTGCTCAGAAATTGAATTACGTATGAAAATGTGCACAAAACAGAAATGGTCATTGAATTAAGTAGGAGTAAGCACTCATCAGACACACAGCTGCTCTTTGTTTGTACCCCATGTGATGGGCAACGTTGCATGGCCATTATTAGCGCATCAAGTACAATGAAGACCCCTGAACTGTAAAAAAAAAAACACATGAAAATAAGCATCAAAAGACACCTCAAATGAGGAAAGCATACATGCAGAAGCAGGTCTACAAATGTGCCTTTCTCCTGGGAAATGAGCGCTTATTTCACTGCAAATAAGTTGTGTGTACAGAGCCAGTGATGGGAGTATGTTTAAGATGTGGGAATCACACTCGCTAAGGCTGGCTTCACACAATCTGCCTTATGTATGAAAACTGTGTGGCAGGAAGACTTTGTTGCCCATAGCGACCAATCAGAGCCCATAGCAACCAATCGGCACTCAGCTTTTATTTTTCCAGAGCCTTATATGAAATGAAACCTGAGCGCTGGTTGCTATGGGCGCTGATTGGTTGCTGAATAGTTTCTGTGGGTGGTGATTGGTTGCTATGAGCTCTGGTTGGTTGCTATGGGTGCTAAATGGTTGCTATGGGTGCTGATTGGTTGCTATTAACTCTGGTTGGTTGCTATGGGTGCTGAATGGTTGCTATGAGCTCTGGTTGGTTACTATGGGTGCTGAATGGTGACTATGGGTGCTGATTGGTTGCTATGAACTCTGGTTGCTATGGGTGCTGATTGGTTGCTATGAACTCTGGTTGCTATGGGTGCTGAATGGTTATATGAGCTCTGGTTGGTTGCTATGGGGGCTGAATGGTTGCTATGGGTCCTGATTGGTTGCTATGAATTCTGGTTGCTATGGGTGCTGAATGGTTGCTATGTGTGCTGATTGGTTGCTATGAACTCTGGTTGGTTGCTATAGGTGCTGAATGGTTGCTATGGGCGCTGATTGGTAGCTCTGAGCTCTGATTGCTATGGGCAAGATTAGACAGGTGTCATACATGAGCCCCGCTGCATTTCTTGAATGTCCCAATGCAGCAATAAAAAAAAATGCATGTTATTTTTTATTACCCGAATTTCACCTCGTGTTCCTAATTTAACTTCCTTGAAAACCCATCAGTTGGATTTATTGTCTCATTTCAATTAACAGGCGCATTAATAGAGAGGATGTAAGATAATCGGGGGATTTATGGAGTTTGGGTGGAGCAGCTCTTTGAAGGTATCTGGCTCCCACAGACGATGCTCTGAGGCTTTACATGTTGAGAAATCCTTCTCTGGCAGAAGCTTGCAGTGCGGTGGGCATGCTGCTGCACGCTACATATTTTGCTGTACAGAGGAGCCCTGCCAGGGGTGAGACACAGACACTGTGAAGAGGTGTAATAAGAGGGATATAGAAGGAGATTGGCAGGGACCCCAAAACCATCCCCAAATGAACATCATGGGCAATGTTTTTTTAAAACTGAAATCTTGGAGAAACAGGAAACCCCCCTAAAAAAATTATTCTTTTATTTGTTGTTTAAAGGGGTCAGTGCAGCAGAGCTGAGTTTGGCTTGAAAGACTGTATTATTATATTTACCTACCAGTGTCTGGCTGGGGTGCATGGGGCCCACCAGTGGGTTTGGTTCTTGGGGACCACCAATGGAGTTGATTCTTGGTGACCACCAGTGGAGTTGATTCTTGGTGACCCCCAAAGGGAGCTGATTCTTGGTACCACCAGTGGGAGTTGGTTTTGGGGCCCCACCATGAACCTGATTCTTGGGTCCCACCAGTTGATTTGATTCTTGGGCCCCACCCTGTGACTCTTGCATTCTCACTTTCTGCCTCTTTCTCTGCTATTTGCCCTGAAAAGCAGTCCTAGGCCTGCCATGTTAGAGGCCCTCTGGGGGTTTCCCTTGCGGGGGGGGGGGGGGGGGGGGGGTCAGTCCAAGCCTGGTATCTGCATTCCTATGCAAAATCACAGATAACGCCTAAGGATATCTAAAACTGATCTGTTAAATGGCAAACCCGAATCTGCCACAACTTTATGGTCTGTTGGTGTCTGCTCATCAATAAAGGAGTTATCGATGATTAGAAAAGATGGCTGCTTTCTTCCAGAAACCATGCCACAATTATCTATGGGGTGAGCTTGCATGCCAGCAAAAGTGTCTACACTAAAATCCCATACACAACCAATAGGACCTGTCCTGCAGAAGACAGACCATTGATTTGAATATTTCTTCTGTGGTGGTGTTGCAGGGAAATTGGAGGTTTTCTCTACAAATTACAGCTTTTTGGGGACACTTTTTGATCAATTTATTTTCAAGGGAGCCTACATCGACCTCCCTGTGATGTTTTCTTGGCTGATTTAGGTTTTCCCTGTCTTTATGTAGCCTCCCTTCTCTGAAGTGGAGCAGCAGCATCTCCTGTTGGAAAGATATTCTCACTTTGCCTGTAAGATCTGGTTTATATTTGTATCTCGGATTCTGTCCGTCACAGATTCCGCCAACAATGACAGAAAAAAAGTGCAGTATCTTGCGCTTTTTCAGCTTAAATGACAAACACTACGCCGGAAACCTGACGGACCTCATTGTAGTCAATTGGGTCTGAAAGGCACCATTGGTGACCATCATAAAACTAGTTCAGTTCCACCTCTACAACGAAGGCTCAGAATGGACCCTTAACACATATGTGGAACTGGCCTGAATCTACAAACCCCAGGATCTTTTGCTGTGGTTCCTTTTTACCAACCCATAGGGGGTGGCTTTCTCAAAGCAGCCCTAAAAAGGGTTGTCTCACAACAATGATTCATCTTACCTCAGTCCTGTTTTCTTGGGTTTCATTTTGAATTCAGGGGCATGTTTACTGGCTTTTACTAGGCTGCAGTAGAAGCCAGGTCTGTAGCTATAGCAACCAGCTCTGACAGCCTATCAGGAGAGAGTAAACAGGTCTGTAGCTATAGCGACCTGAGGAGCTGATGCAGCCCATACAAGAGGGGATATCTCAGAATAGGTAAGACACTTAATGGAAATATATTGCAAAATGACTTGTTTTTGCAAGATCTTTAACTTAAAAAAGCAATCTTTGTAGTGAGACAACCCCTTTAAATACACCCCCATGGTCCTTTGGTCTCCCGGGCTCTACACAAAGCTGTTCTTTTGTGTGGAAACTGATGCAGAATTGCAAGATCCCCACACAAATTGCATTACAAAACGTTCTAACTACAGGAGAGATGATATTTAGAACTTATTTTTCAATGGACAAACTCTTTAAAGCAGGGGTTCCCAACTCCAGTCCTCAAGGCCCACCAACAGGTCATGTTTTCTGGCTTTCTTTAGCATTGCACAGGTGATAGAATTGTCATTGCATTCTGTGGTAGATTCTGAAAACATGACTGTTGGTGGGCCTTGAGGACTGGAGTTGGGGACCACTGCTTTAAAGGGGTTGTCCCACTACAAGGATTGCTCTTTATGTTAAAGATCTTGCAAAAACAAGTCACTTTGTAATATGTGTCCATTAACAGTGTCCTACCTATTCCTAGATATCCCCTCTTGTATGGGCTGCATCAGCTCTTCGGGTCACTATAGCTACAGACCTGTTTGATCTATCCTGATAGGCTGCCAGCACTGGTCGCTATAGCTACAGACCTGTTTGATCTCTCCTGATAGGCTGCCAGCGCTGGTTGCTATAGCTACAGACCTGGCTTCTACTGAAGCCTAGTAGAAGTCAGTAAACCCGCCCCTGAATTCAAAATTAAACCCAGAAAATAGGACTGAGGTGAGAGGAATCAATGAAGTGAGACAACCCCTTTTAAGTACTTCACATTCGCTGTGATTTTGGCAATGTGATTACCTGCAGCTTCCGCTAAGGAGATTGTTCCTGCATATGCTATGTACTAAGCCATTTAGTGTAATAGTCGGTATAGAATTTTGTGACTAAAACTTTTCTGTGACTTCATAACCTTTTATGTGCCCAAATTTCATGGAGCCTGTCCAGGCACAAGGTCCTCTTTATTGTTCATATGGGTATATGGTGTCACATTTTCTTTCCTGTGATATTTTTCAGTACACAGGTTCGATATTGATTTATTATCCTCTGCATAGTGCATAGATCTATATACATCATTGTATATTACAGTATATTTATGAATAATAGGGGCATATATAATACGTAGCGTAACTGGTATGAAGAAACATGGGTGCTGGTTGATGCTTTTACCCTCTCAGGACTCCCAGCAGCTCTATGACAGGAGGAGCAGCAGGAGCGGCAATAGCAGGGCGATGCTCGGGGATGATAGGTACACTGTTCCGGAGTTGCAGAGGTCGGTGTCGCAGCAGGTATTGTAGTAGGTCATGTTGACGCCTAGTGTACGTTTCTCACCGCTGATCCCGCACAGACTCTTCACAGCGCAGCTCATCTCGTGCAAGGTGAACTGAAAGTTTTCTGTTGGAGAAACGGAGCATCACTGTACAGCGGTAGCTGCCTGGTCTTTTTTTTTATAAACATAATTTTTATTCAAAGTTTTAAATATATAAACAGAATTGGGCATAAGAGAAACCAGGTATTGTCAGCTTACAACATACAAAGCATACAAAATATATCCGTCATCATAGGAATAAAAAAGTAACAGTCACAATAGGACTAACACAACTATGAGGTAGAGCTGAGACTCTATGCACTGGTAAATAATACAATGCAGCCCCCACCCACCCCCAAAAAAAAAAGAGTCAAGCACACAACCAAAATAAACCATAACTATAACCTGGCACTTGGGTCATATGCTGCCTGGTCTATCCTCAGCAACTCCATAATCAATACTGGAGTGAATCAGTTTGAAATCCATATAACATCTGCAGTACAAATATCTATGTTCTGATAGTTTGCTACAATGTATCAGCGTATATAGAATTACCTAGACAGGATACAAAGTAGCAAGCCCTCAGCTGTAACACATAAAAAGTCTATAAGGCCAAATGGACAAATACCGGTTCCTTTCTGGCACACAGAGGGGCGGCTTTTCTCTACAGTTTGTGGATTCAATCCCTCCCCCTTCGCACCCACATGTTCATGTTTCACCCAAAAACCGGGCGGAAGAATGAACATGTTCTATGTTTTTCAGACCGCCGGCGGTGTAAAAAAACGTCCAGCGGAAAATCTGTGCAGTGTGGACTGGTGCTCGGATTCTCCATTAACCCCTTAAGCCACACGCCTGAAAAGTAGTTAATGACCAGAACATTTTTTTTTTTGTTTTTGCCTTCTTGCGTTTTAACAGTTGTAACTTTTTTATTTTTTCATTGACGCAGTTGGATGAGGCCTCGTTTTATTCGAGACGAGTTGTACTTTATGGGGGAATAGTTTAAATTCACTTATACATAATTGCAAATTTTTTTTAATTTTTTTAAATTTTTTTAAACAAATTTTTACACCATTCAAATTTCACACTTAATAACTTGTTAGATTAAGTTTATTACGGTCGTGTGGATACCTAATATGTGTAGGCTTTTTTTAGTGTGTGTAATGTATGCACAATTATTTTTTATTAAATATTTATTTTTATTTTATTTTTTTTACACTGTTTGTTTTTTTACTTTTTTTTCTTTAAATCCCATGACGGGAGAACTGTTTTACAATTATTTTTTTTTTACACTTGGTAATGTATTAGCATCTTCATATATGCTAATACCTTATAATCTGTGTCAGTCTGACACAGGCAGTGATCAGGACACAGACAGTCCTGGGGCTACTCTAGGTCCCCAGGGCTGACTGTGCAGCTGTTCCCTGAACTCTGTCGGGTCACCGGGTGTTCACCGGGTGATCACCCGACAGAGCAGGGGAACCCCTTGATTGCGCTGCGGTGATGAAGTGTGGCAATCAAAGGGTTAAAGCACAGGGGAGCGGAGGTTTCCCCCACTACCCAGTGCTTGCAGGAGCTGTGCTGGCATCAGGGCTGTGTAGGGAGCCGCAAACTCCGATGTCTGCAGCGACGCCAAGAGACGACGCTGTAGACGAACGACCTGAAATGTCTGACGCCAAAAGACAGGGGCGGTCGTTAAGGAGCTAAGGTCCATGTTAAAGGTTGACAGCCAGTTTACAGACGGCTTTCAAAACCCCAAACCGTCTGTAAAACCGACTGAAAACCCGTGCCGTGGGGACAGGCCCTAAGGGTGCTTTCACACGGTGCGTTTTGACGTGTTTTTGCTCAGGAAGGCACAGCATATAAATCCTGTACATTGCTGCACGAAAAACGCGTTGTTTAATCCCAGCTCCCCACCCTCTTCCTGACCAGGCTCATTGTCATTTTCCTTAGTACATGCTGGATTGAATGCTATGACGCTTTCTCACACTCAGGTTATTCTACAAATTTTCTTGCTTTTTTTCTCTGTGATTCATAAGGTTTTATTTTAATATAATTTGTACATAATTTTTGTTAATTAGAAAATGGTAGGAAAAACTTTTAATTTTTTTTTTTTTTTTTAACATTTTAATACTTATTTTTTAACAGCCAAAGTGTCACTTTTTTGTCATATAGGTCCCTATATAGGTGATAAAGTTTTAGGGTCCTCAGGGGTGGAGCTAAAAGTTGCAGTTTGGGCTGTCTTTTTTTGTTTAATATTTTTCCTTTTTTTTGTCTGCTTTATTTTTTATTTTGTTTTATCTTTTACATTTTACGTATAGTGTCCCCCATAAGGTCAGAAACAGATTTCTGGGGGGATTTTTTTTTTTTTTTGCCGATTTTCCCTTAAAATGTGATTATTAAACCCCTTACAAACCTATGGCTGCAAGTGTGTGCTTCCCTTTCCCGGCCCAAGGGAATCTCAGGACTTTCATGGGCCCGGAGCCCGAGACTTCCCTCCTATTCTGTTTACACAGCACACAGAAAAGCATGGACAGTAATAAGCTATCCTTGTCTTCACCTTTGGGGATCCCCCTGCTGTAAGCCACTCTCCCCTTTCGCGCTGACAAAAAAGGGATGTTCACCACGTTACTGCGACAGTAATGGGTCAGTAATCATTTTTCGGGGGGCTCCGTGATTCCTGTCCCCCGCGGCACGGTAAAGGGCCGGGAGCCGGGCCGGCCCCCTAGACATTCATTACCCGGCGGGATTCGCCCCAAAGTAATTGTCATGTCATTATCCCGCGCTACAATAATCCTATTGTAAGCGGGGGGGAGGGTGTAATTTAACTCTTATGAAACAGGTTACCGTAAAACGGAACCATTTTCCCCCTTTAGAGCGCAAATAAGCGCAAAAAATTACCCGGTTTTAATATCCTAAACTTAAACTTTGCATGAACTTTTAAAACCAGCCATAATTAAATGTTCATCCTGAAAATTTTTACTCAACAAGGGCAGCACTCTTAAAGGTCTGTTTTTAAACTGCTTTTTTATATACACTTTTAGAATGAGAGAATTCTGAGTTAAAGGGGTTGTCTCAATGTGCTTCCCTCTTCTCAAGTGCAATTTTCCTGGGACGCACTCCATGCTCTCTTCTAAACAGGGGGGGGAGCGGACATAACCAAGAAACCTGCATGCCTAACAGATAAAAACCTCTTTACAAGGTAATATCAAAAATATTATTTGAAAATCTTTTTTAACATTCCCTGCATGTTGAAAGCTAAATTGTTGTAGTGAGACAAACCCCTTTAACCCCCTTAAACCCCAAACCGAAAAGTAGTTAACCAAACATTTTTTTTTTGTTTTTGCCTTCTTGCGTTTCAACAGTTGTAACTTTTTTATTTTTTGAATGATGCAGTTGTATGAGGCCTCGTTTTATTCAGGGTAATAGTTAAAATTCACTTACAAATAATTTTTTTTTACATTTTTTTTTCAATTTTTTTTTGTTCTTTTTAAATTTTTTTACACCATTCACATTTCGCATTTAATAACTTGTTAATTTTACAGGTTATTATGGTCGTGTGGATACCTAATATGTGTAGGGGATTTTTTGTGTGTGTAATGTATGCAAACACTAACCTGATATACCGTTTCAGAAAAAAGTCCAAAACCCCCAATTAGAAAGAAACACATGCAAAATATATATTTTTGGGACAGGAACAAAGCATTTAAAAATTAACTTTTAATATGACTCCAATTAAAAAATACCATTATCTAGTATACAACGGCTACCAAGCTAGCACTAAGACACCAGACCTAAATATATGGCCATAAAATTCTCCATGTAGAAAAGTAGATAGGGACCAGAAGGACAAAAAATACTTTTTAGGGACTATCACTATATCTATTTTTTGTCCTTCTGGTCCCCTATCTACTTTTCTACACTGGAGAATTTTATGGCCATATATTTAGGTCTAGGTGTCTTAGTGCTAGCTTTGGTAGCCGTTGTATACTAGATAATGGTATTTTTTAATTGGAGTTATATTAAAAGTTAATTTTTAAATGCTTTGTTCCTGTCCCAAAAATATATTTGCATGTGTGTAATGTATGCACAATAATTTTTTATTAAATATTTTTATTTTATTTATTATTTTAATTTTTTTTACACTTTTTATATTTTTTCCTTTTTTTTAAAATCCCATGAAAGAAGAACTGTGTCCTTTTTTTTTTTTTTAAAATTAGTAATTTATTAGCATATTCATTTATGCTAATACATTATAATCTTTTATCAGTCTGACACAGGCAGTGATCAGGGCAGCACACAGTCTGCCCTGATCACTGGCTTGTTACACAGACAGCTCTGGGGCTACTCTAATCGGAGTCCCGTTCACCTGACAGAGCAGGGAAACCCTTTGATTGTGCTGCAGTGATGCACTGCGGCAATCAAAGGGTTAAAGCATCAGGGAGCGGAGGTTCCCCCGCTCCCCGGTGCTTGCAGGAGCTGTGCTGGGATCAGGGCTGTGTAGTACAGCCCGGTTCTCAGCGCTGCTGAAGTGCCGGGCTCCACAAACTCCGATGTCTGCAGCGACGCCAAAAGACATCGCTGCAGACGAACAACCTGAAATGCCCGATGTCAAAAGACGGTGCATGGTCATTAAGGAGTTAATAATGGATGGCGGTTCCTGTGTTCAGGGCCGCCATTAGGGGGGTACAGGCAGTATGGGGCCCGGCGGGTCTATGAAGCAAGTGAGGGAACACCGCCGCTGGCGGGTACCACCCCCTTGTTTCACAGAAATGGTAGAGAGAACAGGCCATGGTGCTGTGTGCTGCTGGGGCCCGACACCGCAGCGCTGCTGAGAGTGTGGGGGGGGGGGGGGGAGGGGCCGCGCTGCAGGTCCGGTCACAGCTGCGCTGATTGACATGCGCAGGGCTCTACTTACTCCTCCTGTGCGCTGTGACCGGAGCAAGCGGGCCCTCCTCTCGCTCTGCCGGTGGGCGGGACGGCTAACTAAATCAGTGAGGCCATACCCCCATGGGCGGGGCTTCACTGTTTCAAATTGTCCCGCATCCCACCGTTGGGCAGAAGCCGCGCGGGCAGAGAGAGGAGGGCCCGGCGCCGGTTACAGCGCAGGAAAAGTAAGTTGATACATCAGTGTTAGCTGTAATTAGGAGTGTGGGCCCTCTCTTTCTAGGAGGGGGGCCCCACCCGGCCACCTGCTTGCCTGGCTATCTACCCTTCCACCCGGCTACTTGCCTGCCTGTCTGGCTACCTACCTGTCTTGCTACCTGCCTGCCTAGCCAGGCTACTAACCCGCCTGACTACCCACCTGGCTACCTATCCCCACCCCTGCTACTATCCACCTGCCTACCTGGCTACCTAACTACCCACCGCCTGGCTACCTAGCCAGGCTACCAACCCACCCGCCTCCTTATCTACCTGCCCGACTGCCCACTTGCATGCATGGCTACCTATATTCCCAGCTACATACCTACCAGCCCGCCTGGCTACCTAGACCAGCTACCAATCTACCCACCTGCCTGCCTGGCTACCTACCTAACAGCCTGCCTGGCTACCTAGCTAGGCTACCCACCTGCCTGGCTGCCTACCTGCCCACCCAGCTACTTGGCTACCCACCTGGCTACCTAGTTACCTGCCCGTCTGTCTACCTAGCCAGGCTAACACCCCGACCAGCTACCTACCTGTCTGCCTGGCTACCTATCCCCCCACTTGGCTACCCACCTGCCTGTCTGGATACCTACCTACCCGCCCGCCTGGCTACCTAGCCAGACTACCAACCTGCCCGGCTACTTACTTGCCTGCCGGACTACCCTCATGCCTGCCTTGCTACCTATATGCCCAGTTACCTACCTACCCGCCTGGCTACCGAACCCAGCTACCTACCCGCATGTCCGGCCACCCGCCCATCTGGGGGCGGGGTTTGAGGGGGGGCCCAGACGCTTCAGCTATATGGGGCCCTGAAATTTCTGTTGGCGGCCCTGCCTGTGTTCAAGATCCTCATCTCTTGGACAGTGTGGAGAATAGTTACCAAGAGCGTCTGTTGCTCTGGAGGACTTTTCCTGTCCTGCATCGCACAGATTACCTATTGATGTGAGTGGGCGTTGTTTTATTGCTACTTTCTCTATGGTGGTGCTGCACAAACACGTCATGGATGATTGCAACTGCAAAAAACAGCATTGTGTGCACTGCGGGGCTGTTTCTCCATTGCAAATACCGTGAGGCAGTTTGCAGTCTGCTTTGGATGCCGTTTCAGAATCTGCTTCAGAAACAGCATTCAAACAGCCGTGTGAATATAACCTTAGGGGACGTCCACACGACAAAGTAACATTTGTAGAATCCACGCAGATTGTCCAACTCGTTTTTAACAAGTATTTTTTACTTAGCACCTGTGCATTGCCCGCGGATTTAGGCTTGTTTTTCAGATTTGGTTTTACAGGTGGTTTGCAGTCAGAAAGAGTCCAATTCATGCCTATTGGTTTTGGATGCAGATTCGTGTTACAATCCACATGCAATACATGGACATACATTTTCGGCACGTATTGTATGAGGGCTTTAACCATCCCCATTGACATCAATAGTAAATTTCCACGCGTTTTCCACGTGAAATACAACCAAAGAAAGTTATTTTACCGCGTCCGTTTTGGAAACCGCAACCTGGAAATTAGCTTCATGGGTACGGTTTTCTTTCATAGAATCGGATGGAATCTGCCCAGAAATCCTCTTTTTGTGAACATACCCTAATTTCTGTACTGGGTCAGCCTGCAATCCCATCTACTAGGCGTGGATTTTGGATGTGGATTTGATGCTGATTTTAAGAGGAAGATTTTCAGCCCCCTATTTACTATATTGTGAGGTTTCAGTGCAGAATCCGTCTCCAGAATTGAGTTCTTCTTCAACACTAAAAGAAAATCAGCGGCGTGTGCGTTACGGCACAGATTTTACATTGGAAACAATGAGATGAAGACTGGAGTCAGATTGGGCACTGATTCTGTGGCAGAATCTGTGTCCAAATCGGTTGTGAACATACTCTAAGAGAGGGAACAGGAACCACACTTCCCAAAAAAAAAAGTGTCTGCTTCTAACCCTAGGGTCAGCCCAATTTGGGGCTGAGGGATGTAATGCACACACTGACCACTAGGGCACTTACTTGTTTTGCCGGTGGCTGTAGAGTAGAGGCATCTCTCATTGGGAGGGCACTTCACTGGGAATTTAATACAGTCCACAGGAGAGATTGTAGGAAACAGGCAAGTGTAGCATTTCAGGCAATCCCCTGCAGGGTTAAACACAGCGTTACTCCTCATCAATCTGTGTCATGCTAAAATATGTTGCTTCTAGCTATGTCATAGAAGTGCAGATTTACATGAGAAAAGTGCATAGTGGGGGGTGGAGCGCCTTTCTCTGCAAAACATTCATTAAAGCCAAGAAATAGTGAGACGTTCTTTGCATAACTGCCTATAAGCAGATTGCTATTCTCATGCCACTTCCTGTCTCCAGTCACAGCTCATGGTGATGTTATTGTAGCAGGAAACATTGCTTAGATGTTAAATTTGGCTTCCCCAATATGTGTTTTATATTCTAAATGTGACTATGAGTGGAATACACATCCGTCATTCTCTTGGAGGAGCTTTCTCTTGTGCTCTTTGTCGCCTACCTGCAGGGGAAATGTAGTATTACATGCAGCCATACATTGATGGCTCAATTCACCCATAGCAGGACATCTATATAACCTAATAGGCCTATACATGGGTTATCTTCTCAATGTGGTTCCCCGGTTTAGGGGTTCATTTTCATGCACCATATTATAAAATTAGAGAGAGGTCCTCCGTTCAGGATCCTCATCTCTTGGTCAGCATGAAAGGCGATTATAAAGAGAGTCTCTTTCTCTCTGGACATTGTCCAGTGCTACAGAGAGCAGACAGTCCACTGATTTGAATGGACATTGTGTAATACTTTATTTCTCCTGTGGTGGCGCTACAGGGAAACTTGATACTTGCTGCCAGATTTCCCCACAAATTACAGTTTGTTGCTGGGGGGCACTTTGTAATCAACTTATTATCAAAAGTTCATTCTAACAAGCAGTTGTTGTCCAAAGCAGAGAGCCCCTTTAAAGCCCCTTTCATGCTGTTTCACTGAGTCGCAGGCAGCTTTTCTTTCGCTCTGCCTTTGTCACGCTGTAGATGGTTCTATAGCAGTGATTAGGATATTTAGCTTCTCTATAACTAACTGAGACATAAGAAAGACATAAGTGCAGGAGATTTAATCTTCAGTAAACAAAGCTACTAGTGCTCAGAGGAGAGAAAACAATTGCTAATCTGGAAACAAAAGCTAATCTGGTTAGAGACAATGAGTCTTCTCCGAGCAGGCTTGGACTGGCCCACAGGGGAATGGGAAACCACTGGTGGGCTCCTGAGCATGACAGGCTTAGAGGTTTTTTAACTGCATATGCATCCTCCTAAAAAGCAAAAAAAGCATAGAAAGAGAGGCAGAGTATAGGAGGCATGTACAGTCCTTTACATTAGCTGTAGGGTGGGCCCCCAAAATAAATGCCTCCGTTGGACCCATAAACAACTCAGTTGGTGGGCCACTAGAATCAACTCCACCTGTGGGCCCTAGGCACCTCAGTCCGACACTGTCTCCGAGAGTGAGCTCCGTCCATGGTGACCTCACTCTCTGCTCTCTGTCTAATGAGGAAGGAAGATATGGACAGGTAACCATAGAAACCTGTGTGCACGCAGAGCAGATAAAATCTCTCTTATCACATGACTAAGGTAAAATCAAAAGACCAATTCATTTGGGGAAAAGTGTTCAATTACCTGCCCCTACATGTTAAAAGCTAATCTTTGTAGTGAGAAAACTCCTTTAAGGCAACGTCATCAATGAAAGGGTGGTCTGTTGGAGATTGGCTTATACTGACTTTTGATGCTTTTTTGGGGGCCCTTGCATTAATGCATGCCTCTCTTTGGATTTCTCTGCATTTCATAACCAAATTTTCTTTCCTTCCATATCTCTATATCTACTGAAATTTTTGAACTTTTGGGTCAAGCAGTACCCTTCTCTATACTGAAGAGGAGCAACAATTCTAAAACAGCTGTACCGATTGGTCACTCTTCTTTTTGAAGGAGACTCTGGTTTGACTAGTGGAGGAGACTTCATTTTTATACTTTTTTTTCCCATAGAGCATTGCCTGCAATTAAGTCTCTTCAATGAAAAATAATACCACCCAAAGACAAAGCCATTAAAAGAGATATCAGGGCAAGTGCTTATTATATTCCCCATTAGGGCATATGAGTGTGTTAGACACAATTGGTTTCAAGGGCCAGAGCCACCACAGGGGCTGTATTAGCTGTATAGCTGTCATGGACCCTGATTCATTTTTTTTTTTTTTTAAAGGCCTGCTGATATGTTAAACAATAGGAACTTGTTGTAGACAGGGAAGCCTCAATGTTTAGGCATTTGTGGCCCTGAAATTACTTAAAGGGAATGTGTCATCAAAAATGACTTATTGTTTAACTCACATTTTTATGTTAAACACATTTCTTAAGAATTTTTGGTTATATATTTTTTTTAATTTTCCATCACTTTCAATATTTTTTTTATAATTCTTAAGTTCTGCAGTTTTCACTTTGGCCACTAGGCCTAATAATCGTCTAACACTTCCTGTTCTGTACAGAAAGATTCTCAGTTGTCTGCTCATTATCAGCACAAGAGGGTCAAACTGAAAGGAGACATCAGTGTGAATAGATAACACAGGATCCACCAGTCACTAGAGGAGATGTCACAGCTCCCCCTCTCCTTCCTGCACACTGATTTCTTCCCAGGTCACAGAGCTTGACTAGAAAACTCTCCTATAGAAGTCAATGGGACTGTCAGTCTTAAGTCTCCTATGTGCAATAAGCTACTGTAAAGCACCTCTCTGACTGCTGTTAAAGCAGTGCAAACATGGCCTAGTGGCCAAAGTGAAAACTGCAAGACTTAAGAATTATTAAAAAATATTGAAAGTGATATGAAAAATTTAAAAAACAACCAAAAATTCGCTTCTCAGCCTAATGGCTAAGATCAAGTGTAGTATCTGTTCTTATCAGTTCCCTTGGCAATGGAAAGCCGGCATCGCGATAGGGGGACTGTGTCTGAATGGAGAACCACACTGGGGGTAGGGAGGGAGTGTACGCGGTTGCTTGAAAGATAGTAGCCGTAGGTGACCCCCTCCTCCCCTCAGGATCGAAGCCGTTTAGGTACGAGGGGATTTTGAAGCCCTAAATGCAATGTGCCCCAGGATTGACGACCCTGGGATGCCTGAACTCACTGGGTGTGGGACCCCACTTGAGTGACGGCACATTTGCACGCACTTTAACTTTCACTTCCCTCGAGCTCACGTCCTTATTCCCCGGCCTTCTGGGTAGGAAATAGGGAAATTTTTATAATTCCAGCTGGATGTCCAGGCAGTATTTCACTGCGCACATCCACTAAGTTATTTAATTTCTTTTTCACGTCCGTGTGTTCACGTGTGTCACATTTTGTATGTAGGATTGAAGGATGCGGTACCTTTTTGGGATCCTCCTGAGGTCTGGGGGGAGAATGTACGGCCCTTAGGCTCCTTTCTCCACTGCAAACCCCGGCACTCTTTGGAGTTGGCCACCTAGATGGCACTTTGGTTGAAGGTTTTCCTGATGCCAAGTACGAGTATTTGGGGCTCTATCCGCTTTGGTGGTGGAGCCCACCGATTATGACCTCATGCAGATGCCTTCTGGCTCAGTGAGGAAGCACCGTGCTCTCTTTCTGTTTCGGCAATTGGGATCATTTCTTGTATCCCCGTGCAGGTGCCTTTTGGCCCGGCGGCTAAATCTTCTGTTCTAGGTTTGTGGGGACCCATTACTTTTAAGTATGGGCGTGTGATAGACCGGATCCTCTATGCACTGTTTTTGTGTGGCACTTGTGTTGCACTTTTTTTTTTTGCATATTGGTGTTTTTTAGATACATATTTAAATTTGAGGTCCTATATAATTAACTAGATATTGGTGTCTGTTAGCATGTATTAGGGCTTTAAGAAAAAATGGGCATGAAGCTACTGTAAAGCATCTCTCTGACTGATGTTAAAGCAGTGCAAACAAGGCCTAGTGGCCAAAGTGAAAACTGCAAGACTTAAGAATTATTAAAAAAATATTGAAAGTGATATGAAAAAATAAAAAAATAAAAAAAATTCCTAAAAAATGTTTTTAACATAAAAATGGGACTTAATCAATGACTCATTTTTTGATGACACATTCCATTTAAGGCAGCCCTGTTAAAGGACTCGGCAGCCTTTACATCCATACACCCTAATGGGGCTTATGAAAAGGGGTTGTCTAAAGTAAACTATGTGATATGACACTTTAAATATAGACCATACTAATACTTTTCCTTTTCTTACTTTTTATTATAATGATATACATCTTGCCTTAGGATGACATGCTTTCCATGCTTTCATCTTCTGTGCTCTTTGTTGCCCTCAATAGGACATGTAAGTAGAGGTCAAACAACCCCTTAATCACATCCATATTTGGCAAAATCCACACTTGTCAATTAGAGTGACCCCTGGATCCCCAGGTCCAGGAATGATGTCTGGTGCTCGTAGGCTGAGATACTATTTCATGTAAGAATTTCCTGTATTTAGTCTGCCTGTATTTCAGTGCCGATATGGGAATGATAATATTTCACTCTCTTCTCTGGGGTGCGACTAGTTGTGACAGCCGAGCCGCAGCAAATATTTGGACCGTAATATAAAACTGGATGCAATAGATTCCATTCATTCCTATGGGATGAAACGTCACAAAGCACGAGTCTAAGTCTCGAGCTTCAACGAGTTATATGAAATCAGAGAGAAAGATCTGCCGTTAGTTTTGTGAAATATTGCCCCTCTTATCTATGGACTGTGTCTGGAATTGCAGCTCTGCCCTATTACAGTCAACAAAGCTGTATTGCAATTCTAAAACATGGACCAAAGATAACAGTAAACTTAAAGGGAATCTAAAACATGGACCAAAGATAACAGTTAACGTAAAGGGAATCTAAAACATGGACCAAAGATAACAGTAAACTTAAAGGGAATCTAAAACATGGACCAAAGATAACAGTAAACTTAAAGGGAATCTAAAACATGGACCAAAGATAACAGTAAACTTAAAGGGAATCTAAAACATGGACCAAAGATAACAGTAAACTTAAAGGGAATCTAAAACATGGACCAAAGATAACAGTAAACTTAAAGGGAATCTAAAACATGGACCAAAGATAACAGTTAACGTAAAGGGAATCTAAAACATGGACCAAAGATAACGGTAAACTTAAAGGGAATCTAAAACATGGACCAAAGATAACAGTAAACTTAAAGGGAATCTAAAACATGGACCAAAGATAACAGTTAACGTAAAGGGAATCTAAAACATGGACCAAAGATAACAGTAAACTTAAAGGGAATCTAAAACATGGACCAAAGATAACAGTTAACGTAAAGGGAATCTAAAACATGGACCAAAGATAACAGTAAACTTAAAGGGAATCTAAAACATGGACCAAAGATAACAGTAAACTTAAAGGGAATCTAAAACATGGACCAAAGATAACAGTAAACTTAAAGGGAATCTAAAACATGGACCAAAGATAACAGTAAACTTAAAGGGAATCAAAACATGGATCAAAGATAACACTAAACTTAAAGGGAATCTTTCACCATTTTTTTTACTAATTAAAATCAGATAGTGATACATATTCTTTTTTTAGCCATTTTTTTTTCTGCTTAAAGATTTTATTATTTCTGTTATAATGTATATAATTAAGGGGGGCGGCCATCTTGCCTGAACCTCTTTTAACAGTATTTAGACAGATGCTTTACAGCAGCTACATGGACATATGAGCCTGTGAACAAAAGCAGACCCATTGATGACTATAGGAGACTCTATGGGCATGCTCTGTGACCTGGGAAGAAGTCACTGTGCAGGGAGAGGAGAGGGGCGGCTGTGACATCTCCTATTGTGAATGACGGAGCCTGTGTTATCGATACAACTTGGTGTCACCTTTCAGTGTAATTGTGTCTGTGCTGATAATGAGGAAACTGCTGAGAAGTTTTCTCTACAAAACAAAAAGTGTCACATTATTATTAGGCCCAGTGGCCAAAGTAAAAACTGCGGGATTTCAGGATTTGTCAAAAATAATGATACTGATATATATAAAAAAAAGTATTTTGGTTTTCTGTACTCCACCCACCTTCACAGGCTTTTAAATCAGTGCAGTGTACTTGGAAGTTGATGCCTTCACTCCCAGGATTATGGTGGTCTGAACAGTCCCCAAAAGAGAGGTAACAATAGTGTAGGACCCACCTGCATTGAGGTCCCGTTGAAGTTTCGGAGGTGAGCTTAAGCAGTTTTGATCAAAAATGTGAACTAAAAACCTCAAAAATGTTTCAGGTATCCTAAGTAGCAGAAATGCTTTTTCAAAAATTCCTATGTGCCTTTTGATAGTTTCTTTAGTTGATAGTAGTGTGCTGCTGATATTGTAATGTGTATGTATATTGCTGCCACACCAGTGTGCACCTATGCTCATTTTTTTCAAAAAGTTTTTTTGGATGTGCAAAACCATATATTGTTTCTAGTTTATAAAAAAAAAAAAGTAGTAATGACACAATTGCTATAGGGATCACTGACCATGTCAATATAGTAGAAGAGTGAAGAAGTCAGACAGTACCTTATTACCTTTTAGAGGTAATCATATATATATATATATATATATATATATATATATATATATATATATATATATATATATATACAAATGTCTGACGACATGTATAAAAACTGTCTAGGTTTAAAATTCCCTTTGTTACCCACAGCAACCAATCAGAGCGCCCCTCTCATTTTTCCAGAGCACTATATGAAATAAAAGGGGCACTCTTATTGGGGACTATGGGGAACAAAGTGAATTTTAGACCTAGACAGTTTTCATACATGTGGCCCCTAGTGCTCTGGACAGCTGACCATCACATACACTCAGTTAGTCTCTAAATGGTACTGCCTGATTTCTTCACTCTTCTACTACTTTCTATGGATAAAATTTTATATATACATTTATCTTCTAGTACTTACCACATTGTATGAGGAAGACCAAGGTGGTAGCCACAATGCAGATCTTCATTATCAGTCCCTTCCTTGTGTGCTTCCTGTATCCCTTCTCGGTCTCTTATATCTTCTCCCTTCTACTTTATTACCAACCTCCTTCTCCTAATTATCTGTAATTTCATTTATTTTGCTTGGTTTCGCTCTGTTATGTCTGAGCTGGTACTGCTCCAGAGGCATGGGATATAAAGACGACAGGATCTATCTGGTGAGGTTTCTTAATATTCAATTCATCATGTTTAAGTCTACGTAGACATGAATGTTACATAAATGGTAGCAAAAGCTTCATCATCCCCTACAATACCAAAGTGATGATCTGCGACACTACTTCCAGACACCATCAACCTGATTTATGGCTTTCAACAGCACAACTCATAGGATCTCCGTGGCGGTTGGAGTGGAGAACCTTTGGGTCCACCAGAAGTCATCATCGTGAGCTCCACTGTGATGGTTCTCAGATTTTCTTTATAATCAGATTCACATAGGGTTGTTGTCTACTTGATCTCATGACCCACCATAGTCCTCTAGTAGGTTGATATAGACAACCTATTTTCAGCTATAGTCTTCAGTCACTGTTTTTTCATGCATAGAACTCAAAATTCTAGTTCTAGATTTTAGACCTGAAAATTCATAGTCAACCTCCAGAAGTCTTTTTTTTTTATCCTAAGCCTAGAGTTGAACTAGTGTGCCTGGGGACCACCAGAGGAGTTGATTTTTGGGGCCCACTATAGAGCTTCATTACATGACTGCGCTCTTACTTTTACCACTTGACTTTCTTTCTCTGCCTTTCTCCCTGAAAAGCCACCCCAGTGATGTAATGCCCAGGAGCCCACCATCCCCAGGGTCCCACTGGGAATTCTCCCTGCTCCACTGGTGGCCACTCCGAACCTACCTAAGCCACATGCATGGTATATTGCATTTGCATACAATCAAACTACTGTTAGTCGAAAGGTCCTATAACAAAACTGGTATAAGTGGTGGATTGCTAGGACGTCTAACATCTCATGCTGATATCAAGGATCACAGCTGTTGGTGGCTGCTTATGCCATCTGAGGTTTGTCAATAGAGCCTATAATGTATGTCAAAGAACTCTGTAGAGAGTTCTGTAACACCCCACCCATAGATTATTACCCTTTCTTCACTCTTACATCATCAGACCATATCTTCTACGAAATCAACTCTTTGGGCCACATGTATAAACTTTTTTAGGTCTAAAACTCAGTTTTTTGGCCCTATGTTACTATGGGCAAAAGAGTAGTTTTAGATTTAAACAATTTCATATTTGTGGCCCTTTGAGATTAAATTTTGGGAATTTATACTGACAAGCAAAAGGGTAGCAATGTTCTGAACTTTTGACTTTCAGGCTTCATATCTCACCATCCACTACATCTTTGAACGTGAGACTACCATCATTTTATAGACAATCACCTTGGCTCTCATACATAAATTTGACTTGCAACTATTCATCATTTACTTCAGATCCTTGTCGTGTAACTGCATTGTTACTGTTTTGCTCCTAAAAATCTTAATTGTTTTTACTTAGTTAGTATTTTGTAAATCCACCTTTGGATTTCTCCACTGCCGTTTCTGGGCTCTTGATTAGATTCAAGCATGTCTCGACAAAAAATCTGATCGCCGGTCTCTTCTACGTGTTCCCAATGTTGATGCAGACTGGACTTGGGTACGAATACAGCTTTTTCTTCAACTCTACCCACAAGTGTTCAAACGCGGAGGGGAGAGGCATGGATCGCACATCATCACACTATGGGCCAAATGTATGAAACGGTTTAGGTCTAAAACTCAGTTTGTTGCCCATAGCTTAACATGGGCCACAAAGTGAGTTTTAGACCTAAACCGTTTTCATACATGTGGCCCTATATGTTGATCTAATGCTTCTCAGCAAAACTTGACAAAAATTAACAGGAGGTTCTTAGTATACTTTTTGATCAAACAGTATAGGCCCACTTTCTATGGCGACCTCTTTAAAAAGGGTCCCTACACTAATGGGGTCAGCACTGGATGGCGGCCACCACCGCAGCAAAAGCCACACAGATGAGGGGCACAGCCCAGTGGCCCAACAGCACCCCTGCTGCCAGACATAGCCCCCTGGGTTGAGGCCTTTGGGGCCATTTCCGGGAACTCTACTTCATTATCATTGAAGCATTTCTTCAACAACGTTGTAGGACACTCACATATAGTTCAGCATTGAGACCACCATCGATCCAGGACAAGTATCAGACACCTATGACTGTGAAACAACCACATATCATCAGGCTTCCTCCACCGAACTTCATTTCCTCGCTCTGTTCGCCTCCTTTTCTCTTGATTCTTCCACACCTATTTGCCCCCACCAGAGCCCGGTCTATTGACTTTTGTCTCATTGCTCCAAATCACCTGTCTCCAATCTTCTACTGTGCACTTTTCGTACTTTTTTGCAAACTTGAGCCGACGCTTCTTATGATGATATTGAAGTCGAGGCTTCTTCATCTTTTTTCAGGCCATCATTCCAGACCTGTGTAATGCGCCTGGTGCTTGCATGGACATCTGTGATCTCACTCTTACGAAGCCTACGAGCCGCCTCTGCTGCCGTGTTTGTTGCGCCACAACTGATCGACCTTGTGATGAGCGACTTGTTGACTCTGATATTTTGCCTGGACGTCACCTCTTGGCTTCTGAATGGACGGACTTCATTTCATAGTCTTCCAGCTGTCAGGGCCTCACATGATACAGTTTGGCAATCTTCTTGGCCGAGAGACGCTATCGATGAGCTGAATGATGCTGCTTCTCTTTTCTTGGGGAATCTTCTTTATGGCTGCTCCTCAATTGGAACCAGTGACCTTTTGTATGGGAATCAACCTAATAACAGACTGAGCTATTAGGGAATGTAAAAACCGGTTGTAATTTGTAGTAACAAGAAGAAAAATGATTGTTTCACCACCAGGAGCAAAACAATAACAATACAGTTACAGGACAAGAATCTGCAGAACTAAATAGATGCTAAATAGTTGCAACTCATATTTATGTATGAGAGCCAAGATGATTGTCTGTAAAATGATGGTGGTCTCTTATTCAAAGCTGTGGTGGATGGTGAGATATGGAGCCTGAAATTCACATGTTAAAAACATTGTTACCCTTTTGCTTGTCATTGTATGTAATAAAGCAAGTGCTCGGACACTTTTACCCTATCCACCAAATTCCCTTTAGGTTTTCTTGGATTTTCTCTAGAATATGATGTGAGAAGTTCATTATGTACAATGGTAGGAATATCTGACAGTACTATACAAGTATTTTGTACTTGATGCCTCACAACATAATAGGAAAACACTTAATAAGAGAAGGACTATGGGATTCAAGAAAGATAATAAGTTGCTGTGTTTACTCCCTACACGACTCCTCAGTGACTAACAATCACTGTGTGTGAACATCCTCGTGATTATCACAAGGGATAGGACTTTGCCGAGGGGGCAGGGTGGTTGCCATACACTGTCTCTTTGTCAAGCTCCTCTGCATTTTGTCTATTCATTCGTTTTTCTTAAGAACTAGGAGTTTGTTTATAGAAATGTGTAGATTAAGGTCAGAGGGCCTCATTTCAACAATAAAAATGAAGCCCCTTTCAGCAGCTGCTTGACATTAGCAGGTTTCTAACCAAAAACAATAGTAGGCTACGGTTGCCCTATGCACCAGTACATTTTTCACTGTTTGCAAACATTGCTCCACTTCTGTAGATCACATCTCCATACAAGTTCCCATCACCCATTACAATTGTGAAGAAACTAATCTGGAATAGGTCTTGCTGTCCAAGGAGTTGCATGATTTACCGTCATAATATGTATGACCTTGGAATTAGAGGGTTTATCCAGGATTTAAAATACATGGTTGCTTTTTTTTTCAAAAATAGCACCAGTTCTATCACAAGGGTTCAGGTATATAAGACAACTACGAGACAAATAAAATAACACTAAATAACACACTGATACAGAAGGAGAGAAGACTCTGCCCCCAAGAGCTTACAATCTACAATGGAGAAAGGGAAGACAGAAGGGATGGGAGATGTGTATTATGCTGTAGCGTCAGCAGGGTTATTGTAGGCTACCCTGAAGAGATGGGTTTTCAGGTTGCTTTGGAAACTAGTGAAGGTGGAATAGAGCCTGATGTGTTGGGGCAGTGAGTTCTATAGTATGGGGGAAGCACAGGAGAAGTCTTGGAGATGGTTGTTTGATGAGAGTAGAGCAGAGAAGAAGGTCCTGTGAGGAGCGGTGATTGTGTGAGTGGAGGTATCGTGAGATTAAGGCAGAGATGTATGGAGCGGAGAGGTTTACGGAGAACCTGGTAGGTAATTGTTAGTAATTTGAACTGAATTCGCGAGACAATGGGTAGCCAGTGGAGGATTTGGCAGAGGGGAGATCCAAAGAGTAGTGGGGAGAGAGGTGGATAAGACAGGCAGTGGATTTGAGGATTGAAGGGGAGCAAGAGTGCTAGATGGAAGGCCGCAGAAAAGGATGTTGCAGTAATCCAGGCGTGAGATGGTGAGGGCATTAACAAGCAAAATTGTGGAGACAATGTTAAGAAAGGAGAATATTTGGGAAATGGTTTTCAGGTGGAGGAGGCAGGAGGTAGTCAGGGTTTGGTTGTGCATTTTGAAAGACATGGCAGAGCCGAGGGTTATCCCGGGGCAGAGGACTTGTGGTACTGGAGAAAGCGTGGAGCCATTGACTGTGATAGAAATACCTGATGTGTTGTGTTGAGTAGAATGGGAGAATGTTGATGAACTCCGTTTTCTCCATATTGAGTATGAGTAAGCGGGAGGAAAAGGAGGAGGATATGGATGATAGATATTCTGGAATCATGTAAACCATGGAATTAACACCTGGGCCGAGATGTACATTTGAGTGTCTTCAGCATACAAGTGGTAGCGAAAGCCATGTGCTGCCATGAGTTCACCGAAGCCAATGGTATAGAGAGAGAAATGGGCCCAGGACTGATCTCCAACAAGAGACTGTGAGAAGAAGAGTTTGAGTGAGAGTTGCTGAACGTCCAATCAGACAGGAGGTGATCCAAGAAAGGGCCAAGGGAAATAGAGAATGTGTAAGAGTAGGGAGTGATCAACTGTGTGGAGGACAGAGGACAGATCTAGGAGGAGGAGCACATAGTATTGGTGTGAGGATTTTACAGTCATCAAGTCATTGGCGACTTTAGTTAGGGCAGTTTTGGTAGAGTGTCGGGGTTGGAAACCAGACTGCAGAGGGTCGAGAAGTGACTTAGATGAAAGATGGGAGCATAATTCAAGATAGACCTGCTGTTTGTGGAGCCAACTCTTGAGGCTAACCAGTGAAGTTGATTCTTGGATACCACCAGTGGAGCCACAGTACATGACCGTACATACTGCACGTGACTCTTGCTCTCTCCCTTTCTTCCTCTGCCTTTTCCCCTGAAAATCAGCCCTAGACCTGACTCACCCAGGGGCCCACTAGTGGTTTCTCCTGCTCCACAATGGGTCCCAATCTAGACAGATTAACAGCTTTACCTGGTGTCCTCACTCTGTACTTAATATATATTTAAGTATTGGAGATAGAAAACTTATGAGCCAAGGAGTGCAGGGCTGCAGAACGTGTTGGTGCTATACAAATAACTGCAAGCAATTCCTCCTTGAATTCCTCAAACCCACCCTCGCTTGTCATCTGCATTTCATTATGTGCAATAATTGACAGAGGAAGCATGTGATAGCATTTTATTTCATTCGTAGATGGATGTGGGAATAACAAGTGATCCTGTACTTAGAGAAAATAGGAATAGAATTTAAAAACTGCAATGCTGTAATACTGTACCAAAAAGCAGTGCAAGAAGCAAGTGCACCACTCCATGATAGGACCTTGTGATGCCACCTGTGAGGTCCCGAGCCAAAGATAAACTACTGCAAGAGAGTCATGTTTTCTATTTCTCCAACCTTCAACATTATTGCCTACAAGTGAATTTCCATTCTGAGGGCGACAGAGCATAAAGGGGTATTCTAGTCTCAAGCACGTAAAGCATATCCATATGATACCATCCAATGAAACATCAAAAACTTTGAGAAGACACCCTATGTGAATTCACCGACTACCTTAAAGGGGTATTTCCACCACATACATTGGGATTTCAATGGGAGTTTGAGGTGTTTTTTTTGAGTTAAAGCCAGAAGTCCTTCCTTTAGATTTCCCATTCCTTTATAATTCACTCCTGGCTTTGGCTGCATTAACATGTTCCAAAACCAGCCATGTGTGTAACCACCTCTGTGGTGTATTTATAAACTTAATTTTTTTAAATAAAAAATCAGAAATATGTATATATAAAGATTATAATATAAAATAAATATAAAATAAAAAAAAAGTCAGAAATAGGAAATATAAAGGAAGGACGGCTTCTTGATGGATCCACTTCTAGTTTTGGCCAAAAAATACTGCTTAAAAAAAAACGTGGTGGCATTTTTCTAAAAAGTTGCTGTGTTACACCACCCTTGAATGGTTGAGTGGATATAGCAGAAAGTCCTTCCTTTTTATTTCCCATTCTTTGTGACTCAACTCCTGGTTTTGGCTTAAAAAACTGCATAAAAAACCACAATGGAGTTTCTCCAAAAAATACTGTCTGTAAAACCCCCTAAAATGTCACGTATGGCAAATCAAACATATGACAAAAATCTCATCATTGGGTGTCCCCAGTGCCAGGACCCTACCAATGTTAACAATGATTTAATCTCGGTCCCTGTTTGCTTTGACTTTGTTGTCTTCTGTATTGAAAGTTGCCAAATCCTTTAAGTGATGATTTGTCAGAATAGTCCCTTTAGCTTTCTGGCACCCTCCTGGCATCTATTTAATCCTCCCTCACCACCTCATTTCTGATCTCTTCTGTTGGCTCTATGGCACGCCCTCCCTTCTTCCCCTTCTTTCTTCTCT
This sequence comes from Phyllomedusa bahiana, assembly GCA_025379985.1. Lineage (NCBI taxonomy): Eukaryota > Metazoa > Chordata > Amphibia > Anura > Hylidae > Phyllomedusa > Phyllomedusa bahiana. The sequence goes on along the minus strand of JAODAL010020225.1, from coordinate 37,846 downwards.
TTTTACTACAATTGCATCTCTGTACCCACATTACTTGGCGGGTGACTTTCCTGTTCAGTTGGGGACACTGAAATGACACAGGGCGCGTCTCACTTAGTGATGGTGTACAGAGACGTCCATCGGAGCAAAGGCCACAGAATTTGGGGAGTAGAGGGCGGCTTGACAGACAATCACGGAAACGGAGGTGCAATGGATGGGACCAGCGCATGATACGACTGCAGACATTGGTTGCCTTCAGGACCTTTTGGAAAGATAAGAGGATGATAGAGATAATCAGTCCTATGTAGACACATAACACAAAACCTATAATACATTTTCGATATCTATGATATCACAGGGTAATTAGAGGATTCTTCAGCAGTTCAGTGCATCGTCACACTACTGATATCCTAAAAAGCAGTTCCACCTGTATCTGTATATGACTGCAATAGGTACCTAAGGGTGCTTTCATACGGTGCGTTTTTGGTGCGTTTTTTCAATACGTTTTTGTGCAGGAAAGCTCAGCAATTAATGCTGTACATTGCTGCTTAAAAAACACGGTATTTACTGCGATTTTTGCCTCGATTTTTTTTGCGGCAATGTACAGCATTAATTGCTGAGCTTTCCGGCACAAAAAACGCAGTGAAAAAAAGCATAAAAAACGCACTGTGTGAAAGCACCCTAAGGCATTTTGGTGCCTTAGCCAAATAGGACAAATGGTGGTCTACGTACAGGAAATGTAAATGTTTGATCTGAGCAGGAGCATGGTGCCCGCAGCTATGCCCTCCCCAGCTAGGTGATATTGGAAAAAAACACAATGCGCCATATTTTTTAGGATTTTTCTTTTTTATAGAGTATAACTAATAGCTGCCGCTCATCATGTATGGAGCGGGCACAGTTCATTATCCCGCTCCATACCTTCTTGCGCCTCCCTGGCAGGCATGAGCTGGCACCATAAACGGTCACCTATCTCACGTACTACTCAAATCTTATTCATGAGCAGGAGTTAGCCCCACCCACCAAAGGCTAGCCCCGCCCATCTGACAGTTATGCTCATGATTCTACCTATTCAAAGAAATAGGTTTATCAGGTAAGCTGGGGCGGGCTAGCCTCAGGTGGGCGGGGCTAGCCTCAGATGGGCGGGGTATGAAAAGAACAGACTCTCTTCATGACTATTTTCTGGCTGAAAACTTCAGATTTGAGCACTAAATGCTCTAAAACTGCAGCATCTTACAGAATAAGGGACACAGCGCTGGAAACAGCAGGTCTGACACTAGCTTGTGCTGTCCTCAGCAAGGGGGGCATAATATATGCGACAGATTCTCTTTGAAGCATAAAAAAAATGTTCTCTGGCCCTACCTATACAGCGGGGATCCTGGATGGATTAAGTTGGACCTACAACCATCAGTGACATTATAGAGTTATGCAGTGCACGCTGGTCATCAGTTTTTTATGCATTAGACTTTTGTCTACATACTTCTTCCCCCTGATGAACCATTAGTTAACAGGGAAACGCATCAGGATTTGGGTATCGACCAGTTAATTAGTGTAGTTGTAGCCATCTAGGGTGGGACGCCCTTTTTGGGGCGGTATCTCCGCTGTATCAGTAGGGCCAGAGAACATATTATTTTATGGTTTAATAGCAGTGGTACTCTACTCTTTGTCACCAAAGCATTATATATATGGTTTTTGGCTCTTGAGAGAGAAATATCAGTATAGTATTTGGAACTATGGACCGATCTTTTGGACAGTGATCCCCTACAACCTGGTTGGTGCCGTAAGTAATAAACCTACAAGATATATTAAGGAGTATTGTTGTTTAAAATAACTCCATGTTTTTTTGCGGTTTGGTGCCTATATGCTGTCATTGATTGCTATATGATTTGGAACTAGGACGGGTTGTCTTATTTTAGTATTTATTATTAAAAGTTACATTTTTTCCAGGTTATTTCTCAGTGATAATAATGTGTGGACTACAACTCTGATTTTCTATTGAGTCCTTTGGCGTTGGTTTTATAGTTGGTTTTTAACCGTTTTGAAAATCCGAATCAGGGTCAAAAAATGACTGGAAATCCTTGCTGTGAAGACCGACCCTAGTGCATATGTAAATTTAAACCTAGCTGATTACCAGAAATCGCTATTTTGTTTCCAATCTAGCAGGACTATTTGAATGGACACACCTGTAATCCTGCAGGGGAACAATCAACTATGTCCATTGCTAAATGTTACTCAGATGGAAGGCATAAAAACTTATTATTTAGTTAAAGGGGTGTTCCGACACTTTAAAGTGCTCGTTCGTCTGTTGGGGATGATGAACAGTAGTAGAAACAAAGAATACTTCTCGTGAACACCCTTTTAAGATTATCTGCAGAATACTTGCATGTATGTATAAACATGGAAATCCCCTTTAAGTGCTGGGAAAGAAGTATCAATGTAGAATTTACCGTGTAGTTGGCCGAGGGGTACTGTCCCTTGCAGGGTCTGATCATACAGAGCCTCTTCTCAGCTTTAGGTATACAACTTTCCTTATCGTAAACTATTCGCACTGAGTTCCCGAATCCACATGTGCGAGAACATGGGGTCCACTCAGTGCCTGGTTTACAGGAGTAATCTTCTTCGTATGACTCGTTGTCATGTCTTGTATCTGAGAAGTGTAATGGGAATAGGATGGTTTTACTCTGCAATTATCACACAAACACACCTGATGGTGAACCGTCACAAAATGCTGGTTCGTTGATTAACAAATTTTGCAATACATGTTACTGGTGCTGTAACATATCATTAGATAATATGGTGGGCCTCACTTCAGGAGTGAGATGGTAAGATAGTCTGCTGCTTAAAGAATCTAATAGTCAGCTGCTTAAGGAGTCTCATAGGCCTGGCAATGCTCCCTGGGAAAAAAAAGTATGCAAATTAGCTCTCCTCTAGTAGGAAAAAACTGTGTCTCTAGAGCCACCTATTAGAGTTAGCGTCTCTGTAAGTCAATTCTGATCTATTAAAGGGATTTTCTCACTGCAATGACTGGCTTATAACATGTAGGAAAAGATAAATGAAAGCTATAACTGTATACATTGCTGTTTTGATTTTTCTTTGTTCAGGAGATAACAAAGATGTTATCTACTTCTAGTATTCACAAGTTTCTCTAGGTTACCAACCATCTCTCTGCTCTCTCATCTTTCATTGCTCCAAGCTGTATTCTGGTCATGTTGAGTCTTATAGCAAAGCTGATATGCCAATCACTGCTGTAGAACCCCCACAGTCTGACCAGGAAGTGTGAGTCTGGATGGTGAGACAACCCCTTTAAAGAGTCTTGATCCATGATTAAGCATTATCAGCCAATCCAGAGTCTCTTCCAAAAATGCAAGAGGATCAGTCCACAGATGTTTAGAGATGTTGCCCCTCATCAGTATAGAGATTCACGTGAAAGGCTTCTCCCTCAGTTTACTAGCATGCTCCTCTGTCCTGATGGGGGGAGTCATCTGTCTGCAGATGGGTCTTCTTCCATTTCGAGAATATTTTGGTTTTGCTACTCAACACTAGTCATGTTTCGAGGGACTTTCATGGAGTGGGCACTGACTAAGGCTATGTTCACACGGCTTAAAATTGGACGTATTTCAGTCCGTAATTACGCGCCAGAGTGCGCAAATACGCTGGAATACCTCCAAGTCATTACGGTAATCCACAGTTCTCATAGAGAACTATGGATTACGTCTTCTCTCCCTGCTCGGCGAATACGCCGAGGGGGGAGATAAGTGACATGTGAATTATCAGAGACATATACGCGCCGCTGGTAATACAAGTCTATGGGCCAGCGAGGTGCCGGCCCCCCGCTCCCTCCCCCGCTCTCGCCCCCGTCCACACGGCGTAATTGCGGGGCGTAACTATGCCCCGCAAATACACCATGTGAACCTAGCCTTATAGGGCAGCTACCTTCAACAGGTGGCACCAGAGTGCCAGCTTTCTTCCTTTGGTAGAAAAGCTAATTTATATGAATGGAAGAAAGGTATTTAAAACATGTCTTCCACTAAATGGCGCCCCAGTGAACAGGGGACAGGCAGATGTTTTATCAGCTGGGGACCTTGACACTCCAAGTCTATCAAACATGGTGGCTAAGTGCCAAATTTCTTTAGTCTTTAATGCTAAAATCTCCTATTACAATTTCTCTTCTTTCCAGTAATTTAAGATTTTAATTGGGACTTTTGAGGCTTGCCATTTATATTGGGGGAACTTTTGGCTAGAATTTCAGAGGCTTTTTTCAGCTTGCATATGGTTATGGGGCATCTGGATAACACTCTAGTTGAGGGGTTGTTTTACAACAAGAACTCCCGTCCATTGGAGACATGTTTGAAAACTGTCTAGCTCTAAAACTGTCTTTGTTGTCCATAACAGCCAGTCACAGCTCCCCTTTCATTTCATATAGGGCTCCAAAAAATCTTACTTCTAGACAGTTCTCATACTTATGTCCCTGTGTGTTTATACATGACTTTACCCTCAAGAACAGACAATCATTGGGGCTAGAGAAGTTAGACCTGATGATCAAATGTCTTCTTTTTTTTGGGGGTTGTCTTCATGAGACTTTCATGTCAACCAGATAGGTTCTATATTCTGGCATTTTACCTGGCCCAGTTATAAGGGTTGTCCAGGACTAGAAAAAAAATCTTTTAAAAAAAAATTATTGCAGCGATCCATATACTGGGTCTTGTATGTTTAAAGGATACATGGAGCCCAGGACATGCTGCCCATCTTATCAAAGCATTGTACAAGGGTTGGTATCTATTCGACTAGGTTGAACCAACCCAGGAAACAGTTCCTTAAAACTCAAACTATGTAATGAATTATCATTTATACTTCACGCAGTCACTCAGACTTCCATGCACCCTCGCATGACCCTTCTGTCACCACCATACAAAGCTCTATGCCAGCTCTCATACTGGTCTCCACACAAAGTTGTATCTCACCACCCAAGTCAGGGGCCTCTCTTCTGGTTCTGATCTTCTCCTCTTCTTCCATAGACACATCATCTATAGCAGGGTCAAAATCACGAGGTTCATACCAATCTTCAAACCCACTTGACTGCTCCAGACATCTCCACTGGGCACAGCACTCACCTGGAACTAGAAGTTGGAAGAATCCAACTGCAATAAACATTCTTACAATGACCTAATTATGACACGAGGAGGAACTGGACTGACCTCCTGATCGACAGAAAATGATACGTACCTACCTGTCCCAGCCTCCATTGCCCTAAAGCTTCTCTGGTTCCACTCCACTTCACTTCCGGGTTCTTCTCCCGACACAAAGGAGAGGTTTGTTCTCTATTCACTAACAATGGAGTACAAGTCTCTCCAGCGTGTCCGAATGAGAACCCAGGAATGAAGAGAAGCAGAGCCGGGGAAGTTCCGGAGGAGCATTGGCCAGGACAGGTAGATCAGTAACATTTATTTTTCCCTTTTTTTGCCCATTTCCATGTTATTTAGTGGACAACCCCTTCAAACAATTTTTAAGTGGCAAATATGATTTATTCACATGAGAAGGACCCTGTAAAAAAGTGGTGTGGTCTGTAGGAGAGTGTGAATCATTTAAAATGGTCAAGTATTTTTTTTTTTCATTTGGTATATTTGATTATATAAATAGGAATCATTTTCCCTGGCATGCCCTGCTGCATCCGTCATGCGAAGTAGAGAACCTGTTGTTAAAAACTAGTGGTGCGTGTGTGTTGACAAAGAGGTGTCAGATGAAGGAAGGGGGGTAGTAGTGAAGTTGCGGTTGTCACGATGGTTCTCACCCAAACCTCTCATGCTCCTCTGGGAACAGCACAGTGAATAGGGGGTCTGCGGTTGCGGGAGTAGATGGTATTTCACCAGTATTTCCACACTCTGGAATTATAAGCCTCCCTGCCCTGAAGATGGTGGAGGTGTCCTGATTTTGGTGCAGAATTAACCGCAGGAGGCTGAGTGGTGCATTGCAGGAACAATGCTCTTTAAGCTAAATGGAATACACAGAACCAGACAATCAAAGAGTAAAGGCTTGTCCCCAAGGCAGGATTTTCGGTCGGACTTACAGACGATTTTCGGATTTGAAAGCCATCTGTGAACCGGTTGTCAACCATCCTGATAGACTTTAATAGAAAATCCATTCAGCAGTCCCCACGGAGTGGATTTTGAGTCAGACGATTTTTGACACTGCTGGTGGTTTGAAAAACTTAGAACATTTTCATTCTTCCACCCGGTTATCTGGCAGAACATGAACATGTCAGTGGTTGAGGGGGATGGGGAATCCACTGTACGCAGACAGAACCGTCCTCCAAAACCACAGAAACCATGTCAAAATACTGGCTGGATTCTTTAATCAGAATCCAGCCAGTATTTGTTTTCTGTCTTGTGGATGCACCCTAAGCCTTGCAATCCAGCTGAACCGCCCATAGCAGGGTTGGCTCCTTAATTATAAGTCCAATATCCAGACTATTCTAGCATGAGCATTCTCTCTTTCCCACGTGATCTGGAAACGATCTTCTCACAATTAATTGTGTTGAGCTAGGCTGGAAGCTACTAGGCATCAACTGACATGAGGTCTATTCTTTGACGGTTTTACCCCATGTTTCTTTTCCACCTCTCTGGCTAACAAGTCTGTTCCTTTTCCTGAAACTTCTTTATCCTGCTCTGCTTTTCTGGTCTGTTAGGGGAGTAATGGAGGAGTTGTTCTCTGGTTCCTTAGCTGGCATAGAACCAGGGCTGCAGTATTTGCTTATATCAAGAAGTGCTGAACATAAATGTAGAACTAATCTGACTAAAAAAGCCAGTTCTACACTATTTTAGAACCTCTGCCCCACCCTCTTACCTAGGAAATCACTCCTTGCTTCAAGCTGCTCAGTACATTAACTTTTGTTATGCAAGGTTAGCTTTATAACTTTGCATTTTTATGTACACATTGCAAACAGCATTACCTCTGTACCAAGCATGAAACTATAAGGGCCCAAATTAATTTACGAATTGCCATTGTTATCCAATAGGAGGGACCCAAGTTGAAGTTTTGCACCAAGGGCTTTAGCACCGCCTCTTAGGAGTTTCTGCTATTAAAACCTTTCAATTTCAGTATTTGACTAGGCTAACTGCAATTAAATATTATATTCATAGCAGAAAACCAATAATAAGAACCAAAAAAAAAAAAAAATCAATGGTTACAATATTCACTTGAAATGAGCACAAAAACTTGGGTGTTGAGGGCAACCTGCCATGGGTAAGGTCAGAAAGAGGACCACAAAGAGGTTGGACCCACCAGAGATAGAGTGAGTTTATCTATGTGGCTGCCGACCACAAGATATTATAATGGTTTCAAGGATTAGAGTAGAGTCAGTGTTTTTCCCCCCTGTTTTGTCTATTGGATATGTCTGATACAATAGCATTCAAGTGAATGAGGCTGAACTGCAATTCCAGATACATCCTGTAGACTGGAGTGGCGCTGTGTTAGAAACAAATATGTTTTTGACTTCAGTTTAGATACTTTCTAGTAGTAACCCTATGAGAAAAAAAACATAATATAATGAAAATTCATCTATAGGTAAAGGGTAGCCTTGGCCTCAACGCAAAATCTTTAATTGAAGCCCCCCACCTACCATTTACCATTTATAATAATGGTGACCCTAGTATAAAGCCATAAATGTTCTTACCGGTCACTAATTGCATTTCCCTGCAGTCAGGGATGAGGGGTTTCTCTGGTTCAGAACACAGGGGGACACAGTCGATGTTCCCGTTCTCACATTTGCAGTAACTATCACAGTCGATTTTGAACTCTTCCCCATGAAGAATCTCATTGTCGTTGTGGAAGCAAGATGGATGCTCACGATGGACTAAAGAAAGGGAGGAGAAGAGGAAAAAAAATTAATTAAATACAAAGGAAGTTGTATAAATGTGATGAAATTGATGCCAACGATATTATTCTTAAAGGGATTGTCAACCTCATAAGGAACCGAAAGCAGCAAATCCCGGGCCCCAAGAATGAGCATTCTGTGATGCGGAGATGGTCAGCAACATGCAAGCATAAAAAAATCATACTGTAATCAATTGCAGATTTTACTCCTATCTGCAGGTGAAATCTGCAGCAAATAAGCCGTGTGTCAGCTCCACCCAATAGCCCTTAACTATCAGGACAAGACCATAGCTCATCATTCTGGAACCATGTGTGATATTTTGAACATCTCCATAAATGTTCAAACTTTTTACAATCGGAGGGAAAGGGGTGAGAAAATCCTGTCCAGAAAACCCCTAATAATGTCCCCAGTGTACAACTTACAACACCTGCTGTTGTTGTCTCCTAGAAAATCCCTATGGAGGTAAAGGGGAATGGCAAGTTTTATGGACCCTGGTGGGAAATGCTGAGCCCTGTGGATCAAGTGTCTGCAGTATATAAATCACAATTTCATTTTTTCTGTTTACTATTGTTTGGAATCAAACATGACTAATTCCGTACAGACCTAATACTTTTCACCAGTATCAGACATGGATGCGCCCACCAGTTGAGTTGATTATTGGGGTCCACCAATGGTGCTGATTCTTGGAACCCACCAGTTTAGTTGATTCTTGGTCCCCTACCAATGGAGTTACTCTTGGAGCCCACCAGTTTAGTTGATTCTTGGTCCCTCACCAGTGTAGTTGACTCTTGGTGCCTACCAGTGGAGCTGATTTTTGGGGCCCACCAGCGGAGATGATTCTTGGGGCTCACCAGTGAAATTGTTTTTTGGGGGTCCACCAGTGGAGTTCATTTTTGAGTCCACCAGTGAAATTAGTTCTTGAGTCCCACCAGTGGGGTTGATTCTTAAGCCCACCAGTGAAGTTTGTTCTTGGGGCCCATCAGTAGACTTGATACTTTAGGCCAAGAGTGAAGCTGATTTTTGGGGCCCACCAGAGGAGATGCTTCTTGAGGACCACCAGTGGAGTTGATTCTTGTGATTCTTGAGGCCCACCAGTGGAGTTGATTCCTGTGATTCTTGGGGTCCACCAGTGGAGTTGATTATTAGGGCCCACGTGTGGAGTTGATTATAACAGCCCTATCCACAAGTACTATACATGACTGCAGATATTGCACATGCCTCTCGCTTTCTGCCTATCTTTCTCTGACTTTGTCTCTGAAAGGTAGCCCCAGACCTAACATGTCTAGATGCTACCATTCTCGGGGCCCCCAATACCCAGGGGCCCACCGTAGGTTTCCGTTGCACCAATAAAATGTACTTGTTGGATTCTCAGCAAATTCTACAGTTTAAAACCACATCGGGTAACGAGATTTTCAACGAGTATTTCATGTGGATTTTGGGTGTTTTTTTACCACCGGATTCCGGCAGATTTACAGTCAGAAAACCATTCCCAGTCATGTCTATGGGATTTTGGATGCGGATCCGCACGTGGAATGCAACGAAAAAATTAATATGTTTTTACTTTAAAAAACCAGTGGAGAAATTAAATTTTCTATTGATGTCAATGGGGATAATTTACTTTCGGTTTTAGACGAGTATTTCTAGTTGGAATCCGTGTGGATTCCAACTTGAAATACTCACCGTGTAGACAGGCTCTTAAAGTGGTATTAGGTCTAGACAATCCTCTGTGAGCTGAATACATAAGCAATACAAATTTCACTCCTGTCCTGACAATTTGCTTCAATGTATCAGTGCAGGTAACATCTATCAGTCTGGAGCCCAGGCTGTTTATGTCACAGAGGGTTATTTAGATTGGATACAATTGTAACAAATGCTCAGCTGTGAGATGCATCAGATCGGTACAGGTCTTAGCCTTTGGATATAGCGAGAATGATCTTGTTTAGTGACAGCAAGCACAGATCTTAAAAATGGTAAAATAAAGTCTAAAAATATATCAGAACTTTCCATTATACAGTGATAAAAAGGGTTTTGCCATCTCGTAAAATCCTTTCTGAGGCCTGCTTATAGCTAGCTACAAGGTGGCCTCAGAGAATGGGGAGATGGCTGCCCTTTCTCAGGTCTCCCCCATTCATGTTTAACAGTATTCTGCATATATCAAGCACACCCGCTTGGTTGTATTTAGAACACCCATAGAAATGAACGAGCGAACCGGGACCCTCTCTGATGCTGCCGTGTAGCGAGCTATGAGCAGGCCTCAAAAAGGTTTTTCCAATTGGCTAAGTCCCATCTGAGGCCAGCTCATAGCTTGCGGTTCCCCTGCCAATCATACTTTTAGGACATGTCCTATGAATCTGCCATAAATTTCTGAGATGACAGAACCCCTTTAAGTTGTATTTATTGTAAGTGAATGGAGCGGGACCCTCTCCAGCACGTAGGATGACAGCCTGGAAGTTGAGCAGCTCGCCGGAAGCTTTGGTGCAGCAGCATTGTGAGATAACTAGGTAAGTATTCGTTTTTTTTGTTTTTTTTTGGACCCCCCTGCAACCTAATACAGAATAATTTATTTCATAATGGACAGCCCCTTTAACGTTAGAAGGTATAAACAAGCTTAAAGGGGTTGCCCCATTTCAGACATTAATGGCATATTGCTAGGATTTCGAGAGCAGGGACTCTCTCAATTTTATATGTAAACCAACAGATACCGCAACAGATATCCAACGGACTCCACTGCAGTCAATGGGCTTTGCCCAGTACTATTGGTGTTGTCATGAAACAGATCCAGCTCAGCCCCTGCAATGGAGGCTCTGAACAGAATCTGAGACGCAGATGTGAACCTGGCCTAAGGTTATTATCATCATTCCACTTCTGGCATCCACATTTATCTCAGTAATGAGCCCCCGAGTAAATAGAAGTGATCTGGACTCTTCTAATTTTTAGGATAACCTTAGACCAGGTTCACACATGAGTAACAGCTTCTGTTCAGAGCCTCCATTGCAGAGTAACGAGCCCCAGAGGTGGAACCAGATCTGTTTCATGATGAACACCAATGGTACCGGATGGACTTCATTGACTACTGTGCGGTTTGTTGGGTTTCCGTCGTTGTCTTTCAGTTTAAAAAAGAAAGTTGCTATTGGTTTCAACTGGAGAGTTCCTCCTGAGATAGGCGTGGGTCTTGAGGTGCGGGTACCATACCTATAGGGTGTAGGTGGGTCCCATATCTATCTGACATTTATGGCATATTCTAGCGATATGCCATAAATGTCTGAAATTGGACAACCCCTTTAATTTTTCAATAGGTCTTCCAAGAGATAAAAAAGCTTGTTCATCCATCGGGGCATGATAAAAATTAGAAGTAAAGAATCATACTTACCTCCTGGATGCTCTGTCCCAGCGGCTATCCTATTCATCCTGCCTGTAGCAGTGAACATTCATGGTTCACGTGACAGGTGCCATGTCTTCACATGATGTTGTGACCTGTTATTGGCTGCACTTGTCACGTGAACAATAAACGTTTGTGCTACAAGACAGCTGCTGGGACAGAACAGGAGCCACCAGGACATAAATATGATCATTTCCTTCCATTTTTTATCATGCCCTAATGGACGAACGAGCTCCTTGATCTCTCTTAACACCCCTTTAAAGTTGCCTCAAGGTGGCTAACCAATTAAAAGTAATAGAAGAATACAGGCGTTCCTCGACTTACACCGTTCCGACTTACATCTATCCCGTAGTTACAAATGGAGACTTATGGGGCATGCTGGCACTTGTAGTTCCATGGCACTACAAGTTCCAGCATGCCACAGTAGCACATGAGGTAAAAATGAGGTGAAATCTTCTTAACAGGGGCACAGACAGTAATAAAAATGTAAAAACATTTCCCGGCACTATCCATTTTGTGCTGGAGTTACATTTAATAAATATACCTGTTCCAACTTACATACAAATTCAACTTAAAGGGGTTTTGCCAGGACATGAGTTACTTACCTCCTTATCAGCACAGAGTAGTATTTAAATAAATCATGCTGTGTCATGAACGCTGCAGGGGTGAGAGGGAGGTTGTGAGCAAGGAGTGAGGAATAAGGCTAGGTTCACACGGCTTAACTGCGGGGCCTAATTCCGCCCCGCAATTACGCTGTGTGGACGGGGGCGGGGCGGGAGCAGGGGAGGGAGCGGGGGGGCCGGCACTTCGCCGGCCCATAGCCAGTCATGGCTAGCGGCGCGTATCCGCTGCTAGAAAGTGACATGGCACTTTCTCCCCGCCCGGCGGATTCGCCAAGCAGGGAGAGGAGACGTAATCCATAGTTCTCTATGAGAACTGTGGATTACCGTAATGAATGGGGCGTTTTCAGCCTGTAATTTGCGCACTTCGGTGCGTAATTACGGACCGAAAAACGGCCCATTTTAAGCCGTGTGAACATGGCCTTAGAGAGCGTCTCAAAACTTAAAGAGAACCTGTCACATAGTTTTTGCCTCCCTTGCTGAGGACAGAACATGTCAGACCTGCTGTTTCCAGAGCTGTGTCCCTTATTCTGTAAGATGCTGTAGTTTTCGTGTATTTAATGCTCAAATCTGCAGTTTTCAGCCAGAAGAGTCATTCGAAGAGTCCTTCAGAGAGTCAGTTTTTTTCAAACCCCGCCCACCTGAGGCTAGCCCCACCCACCTCAACTGACAAACCTATTACTTTGAATAGGTAGAAACATGAGTATAACTGTCAGTGGGCGGAGCTAGCCTTTGGTGGGTGGAGCTAACACCTGTTCATGAATAAGATTTAAGGGGTAAATGCTTTAAAACTGCTGCATTTTACAGAATACGGGTCACTGCGCTGGAAACAGCAGGTCTGACACTAGCTTGTGCTGCCCTCAGCAAGGGGGCCATAAACTATGTGACGGGTTCCCTTTAACTCAAATAATAACATTACAACAGTGAATTCTCAATACAGCAGACACAGGCTTATACACTGCACTTTCTCCACAGCCCCTTGAAAGCTCAGTCATGTTCTCTGTCATCAGATAAGAAGTGTTTCACGCAAGTGCGGCCTGTCAGCTGCTGTCAGCTCCTCTGGTCGTGTCTAATGCAAACTTTCAGGTAACTAAGGGGGACTGAGAAATGCTGTAACTGTCACAGGCTTCACTTTTGTTAATGACATATATTTAGAAAAGTGATTAAATACCCATTTTGGAGGATCCCACGTCAACATTACATCGTGGCAAAACCCCTTTAAGAACAAACCTTCAGTCCCTATCCTGTTCGCAACCTGTTTTTTACAGCACATAATCATCAAGAGAAGATGACCAACCTTTGCAAACTCCTTGCTGCCTGTTTGAGTCTTCCCCATAGTCGCAGATCAAATTCTGTGTAGCATCACAAGGTCTAAATCCATCACACGCAGAGCCAAGACCTTGGACACAGACGGTGCACCCACATCCACAGTTGTCCAGCACCGGGGCTGCACCTGGGGGACAGGTAAGGACTTCTGAGCACTTGCAACTCGGTGGACATCCCTGAAAGACAGAATCAAGAATATACATTAGACAACCGAAGGGGTGATTACACTGCAGACTTACTGGAGCACAGAAAAATGATTTTAAAGGGTCTTCCCTAATGACATGCCCGCCAATAATAACATCAAAAACTTCTTAAAGCCCCCTTTTTCAAGCTTAGCAGAGACGTCTCCAAGGATCCCCACAAGAAGCTGCCACTTTATATAATTCAACATCACCTCCTGCCATTGGCCAATCAGATATCTGAGTCATAATGTGCCAGTATATATATATACCATGGACAAGTACAGGATGCCTGTGCTCAGAGATAGTGGCTGATGTGAGACAGGAAGGAAGGGTGATATCTCATTTTCAGTAGTTCTTCTACTTAAAGATGAAGTTATTATTAAATATTCCTGCTGTTCCTCGAATAGTAAGCTGAGCACAGAGTGTCCCACTGATAGGAACCCCAACCATCAGCTGGACCTGCAGAAGAATCTGACACCAGAAAGGTTCAGTTTCCCTGCAGTGCCCCCGCGGGAAAAGGAACATACACTCAGAAAAAAATTTTCCCTTCTTTACTCTTCATAACCCCTGTTCGTTGTTTGGGGGTCAAAAGCCTTGAGGGATTCCTCCATCTCTTATCTTCCTGAGCCTTGGTATGGGTTCACTTATGAGTGGCCGTAGTATCTTTTCTGGATCCTTTTTCACTGTATTGGTGATTTTATTACATTATGAACTTTCTCTGAAATATTCCACTAAATTCATAGCGTAGGGAAAATTACTGAATCTTTTAGGTTTAAAGGGGCTCTGGAAAGGGCATGGTGCAAATTTCCCTTGGTTTCAAAAGCTATTACCGGTGAGTGTCCATTTAACAACTCGGGGTCAGCGTTTTTGTCAAAAAGTGTGGTCTCAAAGAATAAGACAAACTACACTCCTCAACCAAGAAACTGCAACATGAAGAAGGAAAAGTCTTGGAATTATGAAAATCACAGGACATGTTAAAGGGGTGTTCTCACCATGATGAATCTGCTCTTCACAGCCAGCTTCAGACTCCCACTTCCTGTTAAAGGTGTGGTTGTTTCTACGCATAAAATGACCTTTCACTTGCTATTTAGCTGAGCTCTTTGGGGGTTGATATACAGTGATTGGGAAGGCGGGGAAAGGTAAAAACTGTCCCCCCCTTTCGTGACATTCAGCTATGGCTGACAGCCGGCTCTCCACTCGCTCAGCTGCACAATTAGTTCCTTAATGTCCATGCAGAGAGAAACTGCCACCACCCAGACGTATATCATACCTCCTAGCTTTTTGGATGGTCAAAGAGGGACACTTATGGATCATTGAATAAAATCTGTAATTTTGTACATAAATCTATGCTCATTTTTTTTATTTACAAATTAGCACAAAATCATAGATTTTTATAGTCCAAATTGAAACAAATGATTATATAATACATAAATTGTAGAAAAATCACAAAAAAGAAACATTATTTACTCAAAAAAAAACCGGGCCCAAAGGCCCAACTGGCTGGAAAAGGGTTTTGAACCCGAAAGGGAAAAACGTAATTTTGTGCTAAAGGGGAAAAGATAAAATAGGTGCAGATAACTAAGAGTAGTTTTGAGGTTTTTTATCGACAAAGTTAAAATTTCGGCAAGGTTTTTTAGGGTGATCGAAATTTCCCCAGATCATGCGATAATTAAGGTTAAAATTGTGCTTCATTAAAAGATTGCGCCTTTTTCGGCGCTTCTGTAATTTTGGGGGGCCAGCAATCAGATTACGGGAATAGAGCAGGGGGTGTGTGTGCGAGTCTTGACTGGGATGTGTATGGTTGCGATTGGCTGGAAAAATCACATGACCTCGTTTTAAATAAAACCAGCTTTTTCCTGTTTCGCTCAGTGTTTCGGTTTCCAAAGGGATAGACCTGCGCTCTTGTGGCCAAACAGTCAGCGAAATTTATTCTATTTCGCACAGAGAAACCTCTACTATTAGCTGTGATCCTTTCCCAATTTTTAGTTAATAGAGATTTGAATATTTTGTAGTTACTGAGAATTTTAAAGCAGAATCACCACTGTAAATTCACGGCGGGGGAGGGGGGGGGGGGGGGCCCGGGGCGAACCAGAAAGCTCTATCTTAAAGAACACGGATAAAGTTCACCAAGACTTTGTAACATTGTATGGAAATCTTTATTTTTAACAGTTTGCTATTGAAAAAATTTCCCGGGTATTGGGCAGCGAATTATATTGGAACACATCATTTTAGTAATAAGGTCTCTTTGTTAGCTGCAAAAATTCCCCTTTATTATCATAACATTTTAGATAGGGTTCTTTTAAATTTACCCCTTCACCTGTGACTGTTTATAATCCACCTTGCACTTAATTACAAACCAGCAACTTGTGTCAGCAAGGGGTTTGCTGCCAAAAATACCGTGTATCGTCGAAAAAAACACAGTTACGTGTTTTTTGACTTTTGCGCCCCAGCATTTCTCATTACGCAGCATCTACGTAAATCTTAAAAAAAGCAATTCTATATTCACCACCCGGGGAATTGAAAGGTGCAAAAATACCTTTTTATATCAAAAAATAAAAAGTTACGTGTTTTTTTACTTTTGCGCCCCAGCACTGTTCATTGACGCAGCATTACTTTAAAACTTAAAACAGCAATTCTAATTTTTACCCCAGGTGAATTGAAAGGTGCAAAAAAAAACCGTTATTTTTTTATCAAAAACATAACAGTACATGTTTTTTGATTTTGCGCACCCAGCAGGTTTTATTGACGAGCATCTACGTAAAACTTAAAAACAAATCTATATTCACCACAGGGGAAAATTGAAAGGTGCAAAAAATACAGTTTATTTTTCAAAAAATAACAGTTTTTTTTTTTGCTTTTGCGCACCCAGCATTGTTCATTTATGCGATCCACGTAATCTTAAACGGCAATTCTTACCCAAGGTAATGAAAGGTCAAAAAAACATGTATCATACAAAACATAAGGACACATATTGCAAAAGACTTTTTTTGAAATTTTAAAAAAGCTTTCAATCCCTGTATTGAAACCCCTTTAAAACAATGAAAAAAAGAGAAAAAAAGACATGGTGGGATTCCCTCCTATTTTAAAAAAAAGTGTTTTTTTTAGATTAAATTTCTAAAAACTTGCATGTACAAATACTGTTAAAAAAATTCCCCCTTTAATTGTACAAGGGGGGGTAGGAAAACTTGCCAGATGTGGTTATTCAGAGGGGCATGGAGTATGGGGCACAGACAGAGAACAAAGTACGAGACCATTTTCCCCCAGCACGTTGAGTAAAATGAGAAAAAGAATGCCAAGATAAAGGTCCCGGGTGTAAAAGGGGGTTTAAACCCCCAGTTTTTCCAAGGAAGCTCAATTGGGCCGCACTCTAGGGGGGGCAAGCCTACCCAGGGGTTTGACTGTGTACTGAGGGAAAGGGGGTTTCACCTTCCCCTTTCCGACTCTGCTTTTAGCACCACAGTTTTTTTTGCTGCGTTCACATTTTAACCCGCGTGTTAAATAGATAAAGGACCCCCGGGGTTTCCCCCCCCACTGTAAAACCCCGGGCCCCGGGTCATGCGTGGCCCGGACGGTATAGCAATGCCATGAAACTAAAATGGTGTTGAAAAGACTCCTTTTTCCGGGCACATTTAAATGTGGGGCTGCAGGGGTTTGGGCTCATCTGCGTTCCAGGGCAGGGATACCAATGTCCCGTTCAAGTAAAAATGAGGTTCAAATCATTACTGCTTTGCACTTTTTAATTGGGGGTGATGCAGGTTTAAGGGTGGCTGTGGTAAAAGACAGGGATGTGATTGGTCTGTACTTTTTTTCTGTGACTTTTAAACCTAAGTGTGCTGCCAAAGATGTACCCGTATCCTTTTGACTGTTGTGGATTTTAATTTCAGCTTCTCCGCCTTTTTGGGTGTAAGAATGAAGGGTTGTGGTCCCCCCTAACTTTAATGGTCATCGCCATAATCGATGCTACTATCGAAAAAACCCTTATCGTAGCGGCGACTATCGATATCGATGATCTCGATAGCCAACGCAACGCTCAACACTACTAATGAGCAAAACTCACACACCCCTCAACAAAGGGGGAACAATTAAAGTGAAAAAAAACTCACGACGGTTTACCAGTTCACACCAGTAGAAAAAAAAAAACCCACGGGTGAATACATGAGAGATGCACAAATGCAAAAATCCCATAAGACAACCATTTTCACACCTTCATATAAAAGGGGGGGGGGGGGGTTGCGGTTTAAAATTGCTTTTTAAAAAGGTGGGGGGTGTCAAACTCCCACCCTCCAGCTGTTGGGAAACTACAACCCCCATCATCCCCATGTATAGATTATCAAAGCTTATGGGAGTTGTGTTTCCAACGTGGGGGGGGCCGCATTTTTTCACCTGGGGGAGATAAGGCAAACAAAGGGTGTAATTTACGACATGTGTGGTGCCCTTTTGGGGTTACGCGGGGGAGGGGCCCCTGCATTCCATTTTGGGGGCTGCCCAGCACTTTTTGGGTGTCCAACACAAAATATGTCCCCTATCCCTCCCAGTATTCAGGGCATTATATTTGGGCTTTTTTCCCCATACGGGTGTGGCTGGTACTTCCCTAAGGTGATTTTTTTTTCATTAGTTGTTCCCCTTGTTGATGGGTGTGTGAGTTTTGCTTTTAGTTATCGGGATCTTTTATATCTTTCCCATGTAGCTCGGGGGTTTTGTGTTCCCCCTACTCAAAAGTGTCCCATTTGGAGGGACAGACCCTATTTTTAACCCTTGCCCCTATTAGTTCTATAAATGTCCCTCTTTTTTTTGGGGAAAATAGTTTGCATCAATAAAATGATATCTTGCTTTTTAAAAATTTGATTGTTTTCCCTGTATATTTCTAAAATTTTTATTTAATCATTGGTACAATGCAAATTTAAAATGTCCTGAAAAATCTAAGAAAATTTTTCATTTTGGGGTGGGGGGCGTGGTTGCGGCGTATTTGGGGGGGAGTCATTGTTTGGGTGTGGTTAGAGGCGTGGCCCAATTCCCTCTTTGCAATCTTTAAAAATTGGGAGGTATGGGTTTCCCCTACGAGTGTCTTTTTGTCCAGCTTTTACCCTTTCGGTTGGTATTTGAAATATAAATTTTAGCCTAAAGGCGTAAGGGAACCCGAGTAGCTTTTGGGGACAATAGAGTAAGTTTATTGATGCAAGTTTATCTATTGTGTCAAAAGGAAGGACATTTATGGAGTAAAGAGGGACATTGGAGTCAAAAATAGGGACTGTCCCTCCAAAACAAGGACACTTGGGAGGTATGCGTCTGGCAAGTACTTAAAGGGGTTTTGCCAAGAAGTGATTTTTACCCAACAGGCTGATCTCGCTCTTGGCCCTGAAAAAGGGGCGTTTTGTTTCTGGTTTTTAAAAAAAAAAAGTCCTCCCGTGATATCATCGGGGCCCCCCTCCCATGCATGCACCTGATATTCAGTCTCTGTAGTTGAGCAAACATGTTTGACTAATCCACAGGGGAGAACTGTATTGTGCACAAGCTATACGGGTTTTGTTTTCTCCCTCTTTTCTACTCAGGAGTAAAGATAAGCTCCAAGCAGGCAGCGTTCACTGACGACAGACAGGGGGGGGGTGGGAGGAGGGCTGAGCAGGGAGCGTCTGCATGTTTACTCAGATAATTACATTACAACCGGCAGATTCTGTATACAGCAGACATAGACTCTTACACAGAAACAAAGCTAGTGCAAATGCTCAGTAACACTGCTTTTATCTCCCCCTCCCTTCAAAGCTCCTTCCAGTGTCCTGCCATCAGATAAGAAGTGCAAACAACGCAAGCGCGACCAGGAGCTCCTGGTCATAACTAATGTAAACAGTCAGGAAACTAAGGGCATCTAAGTCAGGCTGCAGCTCTCAGAGGCTTCACTTTTTTTAATCACATATATTTAGAAAAGTGATTAAATACCCATTTTGGAGGATCCCATGTCAACATTACATCGTGGCAAAACCCCTTTAAGCACCAGTATCATTTGCAGCTATTGCCAGAGGACATTGGGCAGAAGAAGAGATAAACAGCCTGCTATATTGGGCAGAGTTAGGTCAGTGGTTATAGTTCCTGTTACCGTTTAGAGTTAGAATACTCCTGAGCAATAGGGAGACAAGAAAAGTTTATCCTCCTTGAAGTGTAATGATCTGTCTGCTGTGTGTGAATCTGTTGCTGGACGTCCTGAAGCTAAGTGTCCTGAGTACAGCCTGCCAAGACCCCATAGCTGCTGTGTCTCTGGTACTTCTCCTCTGGGGGCACAACAAATTCCAGCAAACCACCGGTAGGTCCACCTTACCATCACACCACACACCTGCAGCCATGGTGTCCCTACCACTGGCACCTTACACTGTAATTCCCATTTATCATTGTTCTCCAAACCACGGGGATGGTAACCTAGAGAAACTTGTGTACACTAGCAGTAGATACAATCTCATCTATCTCCTAAGCAAAGCAAAATCAGAACAGCAATGCATTTGGTAATAGTATTTAGTTACCTTTCCCTACATGTTTAAAGCTAATCAATGTGGTGGCAATACTCTTTTAAAGGGGTTTTCTCACCAAGCTGTTTCATTGAGTCACTAGCAGTTTTACACTCACTCTGTCCTTTCAGGCTGTGGGTTGTTCTATAACAGTTCTTAGCATATTTAGCTTCTCTGTATCTAGCTGAGCCCTTACACTGACAAGTGCAGGAGAGCTAATCTTCACTAAAAAAAAAAAAAAAAAAAAGGTCCATGTGCTGTGAGGACTGAAAAATTACTTATCTGTAAACAGAAGCTAATCTTGTTACAGATAATTATTTAGCTCTGGAGTGAGCTCTGTCTGTCTATGATGATGTCACTCCCTGCTCTTTAATCAGATAACAGATTTATGATCAGGTAACCAGAACATTCAACAGAGTTGACATCTCGACCTAAGCGCATAGTGATCTGCCAGAGTGATAGGATTCTGTCCCTCTACGTGTGCTGCAAGTGTCGATAACTGGCGTGTATGTGACACCTACTATTTGATTGATTTGTTTCTGCTTATCCTTTTAGGTGTTTCAATTTCAATTTTGAGGAATGTATTAAAGGGTTTGTCTCATCATGTTGTTTCACAGAGCTACAGCCAGCTTCAGGCTCCCACTTCCTGTTAAGGCTGTAAGCGGGTCCATAGCAACGACTGGCATATCAGCTCTGCTATTCCTAGCTGATCCTGTTACAGTGACATGAGTGCAGGAGGATTCTAAACAGTAGCGCACAGGGCTACAGAGCTTGTCATTGTTAAAGATTGTCATTAACTTAGATAAATAAGCTTTGGGTTTACTGATAAGACACAGCAGGGAGTGATGTCACCATGATCAGACAGGGCAATTGGAGCAATGAGAGCCTAAAGAGAGCAAGGAGAAGTGGTCGGTAACCTAGAGAAACTTGTGTACACTAGCAGTAGATAAAATCTCATCTATCTCCTATACAGAGAAAAATCAGAACAGCAATGTATTTAGTAATAGTCTTAAGTTACCTTTCCCTACATGTTCAAAGCTAATCAATGTGGTGAGAATACTCCTTTAAAGGGGTTTTCTCACCAAGCTGTTTCACCGAGTCACAGGCAGTTTTACACTTACTCTATCTCGCCAGGCTGTGGGTCGTTCTATAGCAGTGAATAGCATATTTAGCTTCTCTATAACTAGCTGAGCCCTTACACTGACAAAAGCATGAAACCTAATCTTCAGTAAAAAAAAAAAAAAAAGATAGATGTGAGGTGAGGGCTGAAAACAATTGCTTATCTGTAAACGGAAGCTAATCCTGTTAAAGATAATTAGTTAGCTCAGGAGTGAGCTTCCCAGTTACCTTAGAGACTCAGGACATCTCATTAATTTTTTGTCCCAACTTCCACCCAATGATAACTATATATTGATTATAGCCGACGTTTCTTCATTATACTCCAATATTCAACATCATATAGGTTTGCAATGCATTAGAGATATTTTAGACAAGGACTTGTCCTTATCTCCTCAAAAAAAGCAATTTTTGTTACAGGGCTTAAAATTAGTCCTTGAGAATTACTTTCTGCACAATGGCGCCACCTATCGGCAAATAAGGGGCACAGCGATGGGCACGAGGGTAGCCCCCGCCTATGCTAATATCTTCATGGGAGCATATGAAGAAGAGTATATATACACCCAACCAGAATTTTACCAACATATAAGCCTATACAAAAGATTTATAGATGATCTTTTCTTTGTCTGGTCGGGACCGCCTAATCTGATTCCATCATTTTTAGATCATTTAAATACTAACCAAAAAGGAATAAATTTCGTTGCAAAAACCAGTAAAGATCAAATTGAATTCCTTGATCTTAATATTTCATTAGTGTCAGGCAAATTTTCAACATCTACCTATTTTAAACCTGTGGATAGCAACACCTATATCCATTTCAGAAGTGTCCACCACAAACCAATGCTGTGCAATATCCCCTACGGACAATTTAAAAGGATACGTAAAATTGTTCAGAAGACTCAGAATGTGCCCGACAAATTGGGATATTGGAGAATAGATTTAAGGACAAAAAATACCCAATTCAACTGTTTTTCAGGATGCCAAAACCAAGGTTCAAAAATTAACACAAAAAGACTGTCTGGACAATACCGGAAAAAAGAAACTAGATGAGGCTGGCACAACATCAAAAATCAAGTTTTCTATGATAACTCAATATAACACCTCACGATCTAAAATTAGGAATATCCTGGGCAAACACTGGCATATCATCAAGAAAGACCCCTTCCTAGGACCCCTTATACCAGAACAACCGGGGCTTATATATAGAAGAGCTCAAAATATTAAAAATATCATAGCTCCCAGTCGAATCAGAGATTCCAAAGAAGAACAATCATCTCGTTTGTCTAACCCAGGAAGCTCCCCGTGTGGCTCCACACAGTGCAGATGCTGTACAAGCATCTGCACTACTTCACACGTTATCTCCAATACAACCAAAGAAATGTATGAGATCAAGTATGAATTGAACTGTAAAAGTTTATATGTAATTGAGTATCTGTAAAATGCAGTATGTAGGAAGAACGTCTCGACCCCTACATATCCGTTTCTGTTCTGCATATTACTCCTGTAGATGCCCTACCTTCAGATCAATCCAACAGATTACAGGCTCTACAAAGAAGCGAGATGTTATGGATATACAGACTCCAAACCCTGCATCCTAACGGTCTAAATGATGCCACTGAACTGATCTACTAAGTCTCATGTTATAAAAATATACATTGCAATTTTTTTGGTGACAGTATGATTAAATATATATTGCGTCGATTAAACAGATATCGCGTCGAATATATGTCCCCGCTTTAAAATGTGAGTCATGGTATACAATGTTTATCAAGAATCTTATTTTGTCAAATATACACTGCAATTTTTATATAACCGCGCGATTAATCATGTGCCGTAACCTACGTACATATTTTCCTTTGAATATGAGCCTTGATTTTAAATGTCTATATAGAGTTTATAACTATTGTATCAGAGCTATTTTAATTTATTTATTATCCTGGAATATGTACCACTATTTTCTGTACACACTAGAATATTCAAATACGGTGTTCAGTTTATATTTTCCTGCACTTCAGCACTTTCAGATCCCCATGCTTTTTCCCATAGAGAGTAGGCGCTCTTCTCATTGGTCCTTTCATAACCACTGCTCTCTTTAAAGGGGTTGTCTCGCTACAAAGAATAGCTTTCAAATTGTAGGGAACACAAAATAAAGACATTTTCCAAATATATTGCTTTGTGCCTCTGTTTTCCCTAAGGAGATACAAGTGAATTTATGACCTCCCTGGCTATTTCAGGTCCCTCAGTAACTGACCTGTAAACAATTCTCCCCCTGCTGTTTGTTCAATGAGATAACAGTGAGTGACATCATCACACAGGTCAGGGCAGTGTCCACAGTGTCCATGCTGTCAGGCAGTAAAAAGCTTGATTTATCTCAAGTAAACAGAACTGTAATTAGGGCTTTTGTTAGAAGGATCAGATAAGAAGTCCTGTGAGCAGTTTGAGAAGCTAATCTGATCTAATTAGCAACTGAACAGGCATGGAGCTGTACAAGCATGCAAATTAGTCAGTCTGAACCAGGAAGTGACAGAGTATTTCATTCATGCATCCTTTGAAACCCTGTAGGGAGACAACTCCTTTAAGGACCTATCACGCTTCTACACTAAACTCTATCCCTATTGGTCAATTTGTTTATACCTCCACACCTTTAGACCAATCACACATTAACTTAGTATTTAAAGTGTAATTGCCTTTTTTGGCGCTCTGAACTTCATTATTAGCGCCCTCTCAGTTTAAAAGTAAGATGTACGTTCATTGGCTAATTCATAAAGCCCGCCTCACCTCCCTTTGGCTAATTCACTCTAGTGTATATTTATTCACTATTCTCGGGATTTATCGTTATCCCGTTAATTTTGTCTTTTTACCATCCATGATTTATCTACATCAGGATGGGCACACATAGGTTAACAGCCTTTTTCAACATTTTTGAAAATTCTTCTCATTTCTCCACTTCACTAAGTTTGCCACGATCTTCTGTCTCTCTCTGGAGCACTTGATTGACAGTTCTTCTTCCAATCTTCTTGGATCTTCTCCAGCTCATCACTTGTCTCAATACAACACTTGATTGACACATATCAAATCCAATCAAAGCCAGTATTATTGTTATATATAGTGTGTTTTAAGATCTTTGTATTGTACACTTCTGAGGAAGCACGGGTTCGCGTTAAGTTTTAATACATTTTATGTCATGTTTTTAATGTTGTGAGGGTAATACCTTTGCACCTTTAGGAATAAAAGTGACATCTTTTAAAATAAGCCTTTAGCTCGGGCTTTTTTTACTTTCCACGTGCGCCGGGTCCGTTTTTTTCTGTTCTAAATTGGCTTCTATCCACTATCGGATCCCCGAGTGGAGTATTAGCGACCAGCGGCTGCCGTATTAAGGGCTACGGAATATAAATAGCCCCGCAAGCGCATATGAATGTTGTGCCTCTAAACTAAGAGCACAACCTCAAAAGGTGAGCAAAAAACCCTTTTTTTCTTATTTATCTCATAAGAATTATTACACTATTGTGCGCCCCCTCTTACTTTTTTCTTCTTTTCTGCTTGTCCATCTATGATGAAGTCACTCCCTGCTCTTTAATCAGATAACAGAGTTATGGCAGGTAAGCACAGAAACCTGTGTGCACCCAGAGCAGATAAAATCTCTCTTATCTCCTGGCTAAAGTAAACTCAATAGACCAATTCATTTAGAAAAAGTATTTAATTACCTGTCCCTTCATGTTCAAAGCTAATCTTTGTAGTGAGAAAACCAGTTTAAGCTCTACTGTATCTGTACCTTTAAAGCCCTTGAGTGATATCCTCAATGCCCACAGGAGGGTTCAATGCTGAGCCTCACAGAGTGGGTGCTGCCGAGGGCACATTACAACTACTATAACTATGCCAGCCTAGGATGATGACAGTACAAAGGCTCATAATGCACCTGCCACCTTTGTATAATGGAGACGGCTCGTTGTTAAGAACAATATTGACTTAGTGCTGAATGATATCACTGGCTCCTAGTGATTGATAGTCATAGATATTACAGCAAGTTCCAAAACAGCTGGGACTCCTTTAAATAGACAAAGTATGACTATGTGATCCTACTGTGCATGGATGATCAGACTCACAGGAACTCTCCTCCTGCTCAATATCTGTTCTTGGATTCTCTCTGCAATCAATGGATTCAGCATTTAAAGGGACCCTATCACATTGGCCATGCTATCAGATCTGCCAGCTGCATGTTATAGAGCAGGAGGAGCTGAGCAGATTGATATATAGTTTTGTGGGGAAAGATTCAGCAGATCTTATTATTCATTCATTTAAAATTCTGCTTATTTTTGGGTAAGGAGTCCAGTGGGCGTCTTATCAGTGATTGACAGATACATCTCTATGCACACTGGTACAAGCAAGGCTGTCAATCACTAAGCCCACCCACTGGACTCCTTGACCAAAAATAAGCAGAAATTTAATTGATTGATTTACAGGTTCTGCTGTATCTTTCCCCACAGAGCCATATATCAATCTGCTCAGCTCCTCCTGCTCTATAACCTGCTGCCAGCAGATCAGATAGCATGCTCAAAGGTTTCCTTTAACATTGGTCTATGCTTACTGTGAGGAGTCATCTGCACGGTACAATTTCTGTCACTTCTTATGGAAATATTAGGGCACGTTTATCAACACTGTCAAAAACTTAGTGTAAATTTAGACTAAATTTATCACATAGGCTCATGTTGTCAGGGCCATCTTTTCCATTGGGCACACTAGGCAGTTGCCCGAGGGCCCCACAAGTATAGGGGCCCCAAGTGGTGTATGCATGTCACAGGAATGCAAGAAACATACCCTGGATCCCTTGGTTGGCTTTTCTTATTTATTTAATGGTTTGTGTGTTTTTAGGATGTGCAAAAAGTTAAAAACCATGGTGGAGAAGGGAGCCAAAGGTTCCCTGCCCTGCCAATTAGTCTTGTAGACTGCAGGCTGGCGGTGTCCAGAAATAAGTGGCGTGATAATATGGGTGTGCTTGGGGGTGGCTAGAGGTATGATCTAGTGTGATGTCATGTATTTCGGCAGGGCCCACTGACTTGCTATGCCCAGGGGCCCAAAATGCTGTTAAGACAGCTCTGCATGCTGTATGATACTTAAAGAGAACCTGTCACATAGATTATGCCCCCTTGCTGAGGGCAGCACAAGCTAGTGTCAGACCTGCTGTTTCCAGGGCTGTGTCCCTTATTCTGTAAGATGCTGGAGTTTTCGTGTATTTAATGCTCAAATCTGCAGTTTTCATCCAGAAAAGAGTCATTCAAAGAGTCAGTTTTTTTCATGCCCCGCCCACCTGGGGCTAGCCCCGCCCACCTCAACTGACAAACCTATTACTTTGAATAGTTAGAAACATGTGAATAACTGCCAGTGGGTGGGGCTAACACCTGCTCATGAATAAGATTTGAGGGGTAAATGCTCTAAAACTGCTGCATCTTACAGAATAAGGGGCACAGCGCTGGGAACAGCAGGTCTGACACTAGCTTGTGCTGCCCTCAGCAAGGGGGGCATAACCTATGTGACAGGTTCCCTTTAAAGAGACCCTGTCACATAGGTTATGCCCCCCTTGCTGAGGGCAGCACAAGCTAGTGTCAGACCTGCTGTTCCCAGCGCTGTGCCCATTATTCTGCAGCAGTTTCAGAGGTCAGTTTTGCTAAGAAGTAAGTTCCTTACCTAACAGGCTGATACTCTCCTCTTGAGCCTTGAAAAAAGGGGCGTTTTGTTCCTGTGTTTAAAAAAACAAGTACCTCCTCTGTGATGTCATCGCTCCACCTTCCATGCACGCTCCCAAGGCTGATATTCAGTCTCTGTAGTTGAGCAAACATGTTTGGCTAAAACACAGAGGATAACTGTAATGTGCCCAGGCTATACAGGTTCTGTTTTCTCCCTCTTATCTGCTCAGCATAAAGATAAGCTCTGAGCAGGCAGCATTGACTGACTACAGACAGGGGAGGAGGGAGGAGGGCTGAGCAGGGAGCATCTGCATGTTTACTCAGATAATTACATTACAACCAGCAGATTATCTATACAGCAGACATAGGCATTGACACAGAAACAACGCTTGTGCAGATGTTAAGCTAGTTCCTGTGTCCTGACATCAGATAAGAAGTGCAAACAACGAAAGCGCGGCCAGGAGATTGCCAGATCAGCTCCTGGTCATAGCTAATGTAAACAGTCAGGAAACTTAGGGCTTCTAAGTCAGGCTGCAACTCTCAGAGGCTTCACTTTTTTTAATCACAAATACTTAGAAAAGTGATTAAATACCCATTTTGGAGGATCCCACGTCAACATTAGATTGTGGCAAAACCCCTTTAATGCTCAAATCTGGCAGTTTTCAGCTAGAAAAGAGTCCAGCTTATTCATGAGCAGGTATTAGATCCACCCACCAGAGGCTCGCCCCGCCCACCTGACAGTTATTCACATGTTTCTACCTATTCAAAGTAATAGGTTAATCAGTTGTAAGGGGGGCGGAGCTAGTCTCAGTGGGGCGGGGCATGAATGAAATGGACTCTTTTCTGGCTGAAAACTGCCAGATTTGAGCACTAAATACTCTAAAACTGCTGCATCTTACAGAATAAGGGACACAGCGCTGGGAACAGCAGGTCTGACACTAGCTTGTGCTGCCCTCAGCAAGGGGGGGGTATAAACTATGTGACAGGTTCTCTTTAAAGGGACACTTCTATCAGAAAGGAATATTCGGGGAAAAAACGCACCAAAAACACACCGTGTGAAAGCAGCCTAAGGTCTCATTACAAATAGTAGGTAATGACATAATTGCTGTATTGTTCTCAGGACAAGGATAGATAGGACTGGACTAAGGTGACAGGTCTGTGACAAGAGCAATATATGAAAGGACAATGGGTTATTCTTCTTCTGCACTGGGGGGCTCCCAGCTTCCTTCACACTTCCTGCTGATCCTCTCACTTCTGGGCTATCACAGCTCAGAGGGGAAGTCAGAGACAAACTAGGAAGTCACGTAAATGTTTAAAAAATTATAGAAAACAAGCACCTAATTTAAAAAATTCCATACAATTGCTTGTCTACATGTGAAAAAAAGATTTGACGGTAGTGTCCCTTTAATACCACTTATTAGTGGGCTCAATTTGTGCTAATAATTGAGCCAAAATTTTGGTGCACAATGTTGCACATAAGCCATGCCCCATTGGCAGAAGCGAAAAAACTTTGAGATTCATAGTTCACATGTTTTTGATCAAAAAATGCTTAAGCCACCCACGAACTTACAATGTGATCTTACTACGCTATCTTCACCTCTCAATAGAGCCAAATTCAGGCCTCTCATTGGGTCAACCGACCTCCATTATCCAGAGAGAAAGAAATAAAAAAAAAAAATAAAAAAAAAAAAAAACACCAACCTTGCAAACTGCACTCATATAACAGCCTGTGAAAGTGGGCGGGGTGCAGGAAACCAAAATGGAGGCACCCCTTCCTCCCCATATAGATTAAAAACAATATATGCCAAATACAACGTATGGTTCTGCACAAAAAAACATTTCTGAAAAAACACAATGTGAACCTGGGTGCCACTGGCAGGGTTGCGGCATATATATATATATATATATATAATATATATATATATATATATATATTATATAATAATATATATATATATATATATATATATATGCCGCAACCCTGCCAGTGGCACACCACTGCAAAAAGGGCAAAAATACATGAAAAATCCCTACAGAAGCATTTATGCTATTTATCATACATGAAAAAACTCATGTTTTCTCAGTTCACATATTTTTTATCAAAAAATGCTTAAAGGGGATGTATCGCTTCCTTACTTCGGCTGCGTCACACTTCTCTTAGCTTCCCAGCTCTGTGAATGCAGGGGCGTTTCTTCCCCTCCAGCTGGTGACATCATCCCCCTTCACTGCTGGCCTGAGACTCCCCCCCTTCCCCTCTGAGTCCACATATCACTGTGTCTCTCTCTATGCAGTCTTATTTTATAAGAGCTGTATACATACCACAGGCAGCATTCAATCTAATCTGAGCACTGATCTCTCACAGCTGGAGATGTATTACAGCTTTCTAAGAACGGCACAGATCTGCCTGTATGCAGGAGAGTTAGGCACAGGGTCAAAACTGTCATGTTTTCTCATTGTACAATCTGCTGCAGTCTGTTTCTGCTAGGTGTGGAGACAGAAAAATGCTACGGCCCCTAACTCTGAGTCATTGTGTACAGCCAGTGAATCGACCCAGGGGCTGTACAGTGTAAATGAGCTCTCAGCTAGTGAAATGCAAGGAGGAGGGATTCGACCCACACTGGATATCAGTGTAAGTAAAAACACAAGATAAGGGACACTGTGAGAACAAGGCAGCTTTGCTAATGACATCCACTTGCAAAGTTGCTTGTTTTCACTGTCCCCTTATTCTGAAGACCATTTAATGAAACGATAACACCCCTTTAAGCCACCCACGAACTTACAACGTGATCTCAGGTCGGGTGGTCCTACGCTATCTTTACCTCTCAATAGAGCCAAATTCAGGCCTCTCATTGGGTCAACCGACCTCCATTATCCAGAGAGAAAGAAAATAAAAAAATAAATAAAAAAAAGAGGCGACAAAAAAGTCCCTAAAAACTGTCTAGAACACATAATAAATGTGGTGTAAAGCAGGCACGCCAATATTTGATCACATTCTGCACCTGAATTCTGGAACAATTGACATAGTACATGAGAAAATGAGAAGACTCCAATGTATACAGCAGTGTCACACAACGTACACGGCCCAGCTGTGAAACACAACGGCAAAGTCTAATTATACGTTGTAGATTGACCGATTCCAGACGAATTTCTTTGGTTTATTTATACACGACCACAAAGGATAAAACATTAAAATGGAAAGTGCAACCACCCTGTTATAAAGGTCATGGGAAATCTGCTGTATACAGATATAAGGCAGTCACGTGTACATACAACTGTGAACGTATACTAGGTGCTAGTGGTGAACATATGGATATGTCCATATACAGATGTATCATAAGCCTCCTATTAGGAACTTCTCATGCTACACATTTTGTTGCTGAAATTTGGGTTCTGTTGTTCTAGTATACTGGGGACTGTGTTAAGGAATTTTGATTTAGGGGGTCTGGGATCTACAATTATTTCTGTATCTTGTTGTTATCGTCCAAATTTTCTGGGTCTGATCTGAGATCTATTTATTTTTTGGGGTCAAGGGCGTAACTATAGCTATACTAGCCATAGCAACTGCTATAGGCCCCCAAGGTTTAGGGGACCCCACTCAGGTATAAGAACATTGTTCCTATTTGTAGGGAACAAGTAGTTGGTGGCTTTCTGCTCTCCAGCACTGCTATGTGGGTTCCCTGATACACGGCGGTATTATTTATACCTTTAATTATTATTACTTATGCTGCTGCCTCAGTTTATAATTGTTAGGTGGTGGAGCCCCATCTCATTTTGCTCTGGGGCCCTTTGAATTGTTGTTATGCCTCTGGTTGCGGTATTGGTTGGGGTATTGCCTAGGGTCTTTATTCTGGGGTCTCATCTTGGAACTCTATTTACTCTGGGGTATTGTCTTGGGAGTGTAATTATTTTGGGGTCTTGCCTGCAGTCCGTATTTATTTTCAGTTGTCATCTGGGCTAATGTCAGGATCTACTCTGAGGTCTTCACTGTAGTCTTGTCTGGGGTCTTTATTTTCTCTTGGGTTTGGTCTGTGGTCTGTTTGTAAACTGGGGTCTTATCTTCAGTCTTTAAAAGTCTTCAGGGGTCTTGCCTACAGTTGTATTTATTTTGAGCTAATTTGGGCTAATGTCGTATCTCTTGGGGTTTTTTATGAGATTTGTGGGGTCTTTTTTTCTGGGGTCTGGTCTGGGGTCTGTATTTATTCTGAGGTCTGGGGTCTGTATTTATTCTGAGGTCTGGGGTCTGTATTTATTCTGAGGTCTTGGTTGTGGTTGTATTTATTCTGAGGTCGGGTTTGGGGGGCTGTATTTATTTGAGTCTGGTTGGGGTCTGTATTTTTCTGAGGTCTGGTCTGGGTTCTGTATTTATTTGGGGGTTGGGGGGTCGTAATATTTTGGGTTTGGGTGGGGTCTGTATTTATTCGGGGGGTCTTGATTATTTGGGGTCTGGTTGGTGTCTGTATTTTTTTTGAGGTTGGTCGGGGGTCTGTATTCTGGGGTTGGGGTCGTATTTTTTTGGGGTCTGGTCTGGGGTCTGTATTTATTCTGAGGTCTGGTCTGGGGTCTGTATTTATTCTGAGGTCTGGTCTGGGGTCTGTATTTATTCTGAGGTCTGGTCTGGGGTCTGTATTTATTCTGAGGTCTGGTCTGGGGTCTGTATTTATTCTGAGGTCTGGGGTCTGTATTTATTCTGAGGTCTGGTCTGGGGTCTGTAGTTATTCTAAGGTCTGGGGTCTGTATTTATTCTGAGGTCTGGTCTGGGGTCTGTATTTATTCTGAGGTCTGGTCTGGGGTCTGTATTTATTCTGAGGCCTGGTCAAGGGTTTTAATATATTCTGAGGTCTGGGGTCTGTATTTATTCTGAGGTCTGGTCTGGGGTCTGTATTTATTCGGGTTTTGGGGGTCTGATTAATTCTGAGGTTGGTCGGGGTCTGTATTTATTCTGGGCGGGTCGGGGGGTCTGTATTTATTCTGAGGTCTGGTCTGGGGTCTGTTTTTATTCTGAGGTCTGGTCTGGGGTCTGTATTTATTCTGAGGTCTGGTCTGAGTCTGTTTTATTCTAGGTTGGGTTGTTTTTATTCTGAGGCTGGCTGGGGTCTTATTTTTTTTCTGGGGTCTGGGGTATGTTTTTATTCGGGGGTCTGTATTTTTCTGGGTCTGGTCTGGGGTCTGATTTATTCTGGGGTTTGGGTTTGGGGTCTGTATTTATTCTGAGGTCGGGTGGGGGGGGTTTGTTTTTATTTGGGGTTTGGGTCTGGGGTCTGATTTATTCGGGGTTTGGGGTCGTATTTATTTAGGTTGGTCGGGGGCGTAGTTTTTTAAAGGTTTGGGGGGTCTATTTTTATTCTGAGTCGGGTGGGGGATCTGTATTTTTCTGGGTTGGTCTGGGTTCTGTATTTATTCTGAGGTCTGGTCTGGGGTCTGTGTTTATTCTGAGGTCTGGTCTGGGGTCTGTATTTATTCTGAGGTCTGGTCTGAGGTCTGTATTTATTCTAAGGTCTGGGGTCTGTATTTATTCTGAGGTCTGGTCTGGGGTCTGTGTTTATTCTGAGGTCTGGTCTGGGGTCTGTATTTATTCTGAGGTCTGGGGTCTGTATTTATTCTGAGGTCTGGTCTGGGGTCTGTATTTATTCTGGGGTTGGTCGGGGGTTTGTATTTATTTGAGGTCTGGGCGTATTTTTTGGGGTTTTCGGGGGTCTGTTTTTATTCTGAGTCTGGGGTCTTTTTTTATTCGGGGTCTGATTTATTCTGGGTCTGGTTGGTGTTTATTTATTTGGGGTTTGGGTCTGTGGTCTGTATTTATTCTGAGGTCTGGGGTCTGTATTTATTCTGAGGTCTGGTCTGGGGTCTGTAGTTATTCTAAGGTCTGGGGTCTATATTTATTCTGAGGTCTGGACTGGGGTCTGTATTTATTTGGGGTTGGTTGGGGTCTGTATTTTTTTTGAGGTCTGTCGGTGCTGTTTTTTATTTGAGGTCTGGTTGGGGCTGTATTTATTCTGATCTGGGGTCTGTATTTATTCTGAGGTCTGGTCTGGGGTCTGTATTTATTCTGAGGTCTGGTCTGGGGTCTGTATTTATTCTGAGGTCTGGTCTGGGGTCTGGAGTTATTCTGGGGTCTCATCTGCCTTCTTAATTCTGAGGTCTACATATCTTTTGGGGTCTTCTCAGAGGTCTTTTTGGGTTCTGTATTTACTCTGGAGTCTATTCTTAGACATGAGGTTTTTCTGGGACACGGTTTGGGGTTTGTTTTTATACTGAATTTATTTCCGCATCTGTGGACTGTATTCATTTTTTAGTCTGTATTTCATTTGGGGACTGTACTCCTGTTGGGGGTCTGTATTTATTCAAGGTTTGACTACACTTTGAGCTCTAGGGCTGGCGTCTTATCTTTTCGGGGTGTCATCATGAAGCAATCATATGCACTGCTTTTTGTAAACCCATCAGGTCAGCAGTGTTGGGGGGGGTATTGCCTGTGTAAATGAGGTACCTTCATTGTCTCCCTGATGTAAGTACTGTAAATTAGGGAAGTATGATCAATTAATTAGTTTAAAGCGTTACCCCAAACCTCACCCCTCTTTGCTTGTATTAATCGGATCAGTATTTTTGATGGGAAAGGTGGCAACTCTTGCTCTATCATTTGGTCTTGGTACCAATTCATAGATTGTGGCAGATTTCCCGGGCACTTACATGGCAGGAGCCACTGCAAAGTAAAAAGCTGAGTTCTTTCCAGCCCCGTACAAACAGACTAAGCGCCATGGGTGTTGAAATATGAGAATGACCTAGAAGCAATGGGGCAGAAACCTTCTAAAATAAAAACACTTTGTTGCCCACGACAACCAATCACAGTGCAGCGTTAATTGTTCAAGAGCATTAGAAGAAATAAAAGTTCTGCTGTAATTGGTTTCTACAGGCAACAAAGAGAAATTTTATTTTGGACAGTTTCATAAATCTAATCATTCTAGGGAAGAATAAGTGAGTATTCCGGTGGAGCGTGCCTCCATATTCCGGTGGAGCGTGCCTCCATATTCCGGTGGAGCGTGCCTCCATATTCCGTTGGAGAGTGCCTACATATTCCGGTGGAGCTTTCCTCCATATTCCGGTGGAGCGTGCCTCCTTATTCCGGTGGAGCGTGCCTCCATATTCCAGTGGAGTGTGCCTCCATATTCCAGTGGAGCGTGCCTCCATATTCCGGTGGAGCGTGCCTCCATATTCCAGTGGAGTGTGCCTCCATATTCCGGTGGAGCGTGCCTCCATATTCCGGTGGAGCGTGCCTCCATATTCCGGTGGAGCGTGCCTCCATATTCCGGTGGAGCTTGCCTCCATATTCCGGTGGAGCGTGCCTCTATATTCCGGTGGAGCGTGCCTCCATATTCCAGTGGAGTGTGCTCCTACCATATTCCGGTGGAGCGTGCTCCATCCATATTCCGGTGGAGCGTGCCTCCATATTCCAGTGGAGTGTGCCTCCATATTCCGGTGGAGCGTGCCTCCATATTCCGGTGGAGTGTGGCTCCATATTCCGGTGGAGCGTGCCT
Source organism: Phyllomedusa bahiana (assembly GCA_025379985.1). NCBI lineage: Eukaryota > Metazoa > Chordata > Amphibia > Anura > Hylidae > Phyllomedusa > Phyllomedusa bahiana. Next base: position 3,673 of record JAODAL010020225.1, on the reverse strand, counting down.
CCATATTCTGGTGGAGCGTGCCTCCATAGTCCGGTGGAGCGTGCCTCCATATTCCGGTAGAGCGTGCCTCCATATTCCCGTGGAGCGTGCCTCCATATTCCCATGGAGCGTTCCTCCATATACCTCAATGAAATTAGAGGCATGCCTAGAACAGGCCCCATGCACTTCTATAAGTACCCTATTAGAGCCCCTTATAAAATCAAACATGCATGAGGCCTATGGCCTGGTTCACATTTGGCCTTGAGGTTCCTTTAGGAGCCTATGTCTGAAATTCTGTTGAAAATTTTTGTAATAATAGCGCAGCATGAAGCACTATTTATTCTGTTAAAATGACGGACACTATGACCTACCCTCTATTGTCATTGGTGTCCTTCATGAAATGGATCCAGTACCATCGTTATTTTGGATTTTCTATTCCTATGGTGGAACAGAATAATGGAAGTAATGATGCAGATGTGAACCAGACCTAAGGTTGGTCTGATAAGGTCATAACACATCTGCCATAACTTAACCCCCATGGTTCTTCTTAACGTAGATCATTGCCATAGTCTATGTACTATGCCCAAGTATCATGGTGCCCACAGCGTCCTATATATTCGTGCTGCACCTGTGTGAGCAAAAAAAACATTGTCCCTCATTTACTAGAGCTGTGTAAAAGTCTGGCAGCTTAATGATAAACTAGTACAGCTAAAGGCTTGGTGCTCGCTATGTTCTTTTCAACGGATGACGAATTCCTCATCTGGTGTTCTGACGTAATGAAAAGCGGATGCTTTAACTTGTGTATTGACTCATAGAGGTGGACAGATGTGCAACGTGCATTGACATTGTGTCCGTTTTTTATATTTCCCATCAAATATCCACTATAAAATAACAGGTGGAGGACGGTGGGCGCTTTTTCAAGCTGAACAAAAATGTATACATTACAGTATGTTTATTGAAATCATATGGCAATGGAAAACGTACCCTAGTGTCTTGGCTCATGTTGTAAACATATATGTTTTTTTTCCGTCATAAAAACATAACCGAACCTACCCAAGCAAGGTAAAATGGGTGACAGCCAATAGAAAAGCTAGTTAAAAAAACCCAAAAAAACAGTGCACGTTTGGCATACGTTTAGTGTATAAGTTATAACGTACATGTTTTGCAGTATGGTCAAACGTGATGTGAACCTAGCCTTAGACTTGTCTAACCAATTTATTTTGGCTTACATTCAGCGCCAGAATGTTGGAGTATTTTTTGCACAGCGTGTTCCATCGTGGCTACGCTCACTTTATCGTAAAGCTATACCTACTTTCGCTAAGCCATGCGCTGATGTCAAGCAGTGTGCAGAAAGTGTCTTAAAGGGGTTTTCTCACTATGAAGATCATAGTTCAAAAGGAGGGGACCAAAAATCTAAGCATGTCTGTCCATGGTTACCATAACCAAAGTGCTATGGTTTAGGAGAACGGGCTGTTTAGTACTTGGGAACGAAATGAGAGCTCCGGTTGGGTTATGCCCAGGTCCCACCCCCGGTCATAATCGGGAACGGGCGTCTGATGGAGATGGAGGAAACAGGTTGTGGATGAGAGCGCGCAGGGGGACGTGAGCACGGTCGAGAGAGAGGAGAGAGGGAGAGAGAGAGAAAGAGAGAGAGGTCAGTGACAGCAATCAGTGGTAGGTGTAACGTATGCGTGCGGGGTTTGTCAGTGACAGCAATCAGTGGTAGGTGCGATATATGCATACAGGGTTTGTCGGTGACTGCAATCAGTGGTAGGTGTGACGTATGTGTGCGGGGTTTGTCAGTGACAGCAATCAGTGGTAGGTGCGACATATGCGTTCGGGGTTTGTCAGTGACAGCAATCAGTGGGAGGTGTGACGTATGCGTGCGGGGTTTGTCAGTGACAGCAATCAGTGGTAGGTGCGACGTATGCATGCAGGGTTTGTCAGTGACTGCAATCAGTGGTAGGTGCGATGTATGCATGCGGGGTTTGTCAGTGACAGCAATCAGTGGTAGGTGCGATGTATGCATGCGGGGTTTGTCAGTGACAGCAATCAGTGGTAGGTGCGACGTATGCGTGCGGGGTTTGTCAGTGACAGCAATCAGTGGTACGTGTGACATATGCGTATGGTGTTTATCAGTGACAGCAATCAGTGGTAGGTGCGACGTATGCGTACGGGGTTTGTCAGTGACAGCAATCAGTGGTAGGTGCGACATGCGTGCGGGGTTTGTCACCGACAGCAATCAGAGGTCCTGCAGCAGAGAGAGAGATCTTGTGCAGTCCCATGTAAACACAAAACAGATAAAGCGTATAGTTTTGTTCTGTAGATCTGTAGAGGTCAGAGGTGTAATAATCTGCAGGACATATCACTGTGTGTGAGAGACAAAAAAAAAAAAATCACCCATCTTTTCCAGAGTCCTGAATGTCAAATTCCCAGTCTAAGTCCAAAGTATGTAGAGAGAGCGAGAAATGTAGATACACACTATGGAGTTACACTTAACTTTTCACTTCCAACGACAGCTGAGAAGCTTTCCCTTCCCCCGGCTCACACAGAATGAATTCTCAGGTGCACACTTTGGGGCATGTCTGCAGAGAGAGAAGATACTCCCTGCAGGGAGGAGAAACACGCCCCTCCATTTCACAAGCTCTGCTTAGCAACCAGTATAAAGGGCTGCCAAATGATGAAACGAGAATACACCTTTAAGCCCATAACAGATGTGTCTGAGATATGCTGCCCCATAAATGTGCTACTTTGGGCCATTGTGCCAAGTTCCACCACGCGTCACATTTCAGAGCAGGGGTGTAACTACCTGGGTATCAGACGTAGCAGCTGCCCTGGGGCCCGGGCTCTTAGGGGGCCCAGTCCCCAGGGCAGCAGCTAACACGTCTGCTACCCCGGTAGTTCGGCTCCTGTGCCCGCCGGCAGTGAACATACTAGTTCACTGCCGGCAGACGCGGAGCTGCGGGGCCCGGCGCTTCCTACCTCTGAATGCCCGGGCCCTCCGGCCCGACCGTTCAAAGGCAGGACTGGCTGGTATTAGCAGAGCAGAGCGGCTCCGCTCTGCTTATCAGCCTGCGCCGGCCCACAGTGCTGTTGTGGGCTGCGCAATGACGTCATATCATTGCGCAGCCCGCGACGAGCACAGACTGCCCGGGAGCAGAGCTGCGAGGGAGCGAGAGACAGGTGAGTAAGTGATTTCTTATTTTTTTTATATTGTCTGCCTATATATTGGCCCCTATAGCCCTGCCTGCCTATATATTGGCCCCTAGAGCCCTGTCTGCCTATATATTGGCCCCTATAGCCCTGCCTTCCTATATATATATTACCCCTATAGCTCTGCCTGCCTATATAAAGCCCCTATAGCCCTGTCTGCCTATATATAGCCCCTATAGCCCCTCAAAGCCCTGCCTGCCTATATACAGCCCCTATAGCCCCCCAAACTCCTGCCTATATATAGCCTCCCCAAACCCCTGCCTCGTCCAAAACTTTGGCGCGGTTTTAGACACATTTTTTCGGCGCTGTTTTTGCCCCAACTATTAATTTGTATGGATGTTTCAGAAAAAAAACAGCATTGGTAAACCTCGTCCAAAACCTCATCTGAAAAGGTGCTTTTGAGGCGCTTTTCAGACGAGGTTTTAATGCTGATTTGGACCCTGAAATTCAGCCGTGTGAACATTTACTTCCATAGTATTCT